>RJVU01018281.1:1732812-1743480 GCA_003731715.1 Anabarilius grahami
TGATCAGACACAGTCAGAAAGCTAGACTGTGGCTTCACCACAAAATGTAAAATTAAATGTATGTAATATGAAAGAATAAGAGCTCAACAATTTTCTGCAATTAATTAATCTTTAACTGTCTAAATGTATTTTTTCCTGCAGTAAATGCAGTTCTAGTTCACCTTGTCCTCCTTCAGTACGCTCCTCTTGTCTGCAGGGTCTGAGATGCTCTTCCTGTCCAGCTCCTGCTCTAACTTCCGGATCTTCTTCTGAAGAGCCTCTACTGTGGGTCCATCACTCTCAACCTGAGCCTGCAAACACACAAAAACATCATCATCTCTGATATACAGTCCTGGAAAAAGTCACATTTATTTATTCACTTAGACTCTGACATTTTGTTTTCTTTCTATCCTTTCATATGTATTTAAGTTTTTGACATAAGGCTGCATTTATTTGATAAAAAATGCAGTAAAACAGTAATATTATTAAAATTATTACAATTTAAAATAACAGTTTTCTATTTTAATTCCTGTGATGGCAAAGCTGAATTTTCAGCATCATTACTCCAGTCTTCAGTGTCACATGATCCTTCAGAAATCATTCTAATATGCTGATTTGGTGCTTTAGAAAAATTTCTTATAATTATCTATGTAAAAACATTGTGATGCTTAATATTTTCATGGAGACTGTGGTTCATTTTTTCAGTATTCTTTGATGAATAGAGAGAGAAATATTTATTTGAAAGAGAAATAATTTGTAACATTATAAATGTCTTTACTGACACTTTTGATCAATTTAATACATTTAAAAAATATTAATGTAAAAAAATTGTACTGACCCCAAACTTTTGAACAGTAGTGTACATGTCTTCAGTTAAGCGCTTCGTAAACAACAGTTGAAAGGTGCTATATAAATAAAGTTTTACTTTATTTACTTTAAAAAGTTTGAGAGGAGTATGATTATACATACAAATAAAGCCCCTGTTTTTTTTCTTCCCAAGGACCACAAGCTCTGATAGGAGTAAAAGCGAGGAGCTACACAATGGTGTCTAGACGGATTCACTGCTGTCAAAGAAGTGCTCTTTTCAACCAGACACTGAGCAGAAGCTCTTCATTTGCAGTGAAAAAAGGGCCGATGACTCAGTGTCCAAGTGCTTTAAGCCGCTGGTAGAATTACTCAAGAACAGCGAGACAGTATTTTGTGACCTTAAACATTTATGGTACAAGTGAACAAGGGTGAAGAACTATTCTGGATTGGAAAAACATGTGGTCTGACCTGTAGGCCACTGCTAAGCCTTTGGACCTTCCTCTTTTGCTCATTCAGCTGATCCTCCAGAGCCTCTTTTTCACTCTGCAGCTTATGATGTGATTTTTGGCTCCTCTGAAGATCCTTGTTCAAGTTCTCCAGTTCCTCTCTTAGCGAGTTTTCTCTGGCTTTTGCCGCTCGTACACCATCCTTAGCCAGCTGGAGCTCCTCATTGAGGTCCCTCACACATGCCTGATGAGAAACATGGGGATAAATAATTGCTAGGTTGGGGTAAAATTCATTCATAGTCTTAAAAACCAGAAAGTTGAAAGTTCATTGGTTGCTCCCATCAATCAACTGTCCTATGGTATATTTTTTAAACTTGATTGACAAATGATTAATAAAAGCAACTGGCCGATGCTTTTTAAAATTAAATTTAAAAGAGGCGTTTAAAATTAAATTGAAAAGCTGGTTCAGGAATAGGGTAGGAATTTAGGCTTCTTCTTTATTTTTACCCTTAGCTCCTTGGTCTGCTTGTCAACGATCTGCTGAACATTGAGGGCCTCTTCCTTCTGAGCAGCATTGGCGATGATCTGCTGTTCTGCTTGAGATGTCAACTCCGCACGAAGTTCCAAGAGAGCTTTACTGAGAGCCTGTGGATGAGGAACCGGATTCTGATCTTAGTCACTTTCAAACATCACTGTCGAAAAACCTATCCAGAAGAATTAAAGGGTTAGTTCACCCAAAAATGAAAATTATTCCATGATTTACTCACCCTCAAGCCATCCTAGGTGTTTATGACTATCTTCTTTCAGATGAACACAATTGGAGATATATTAAAATATCCTGGCTCTAAATGGGGCGTTGTATTTTGAAGCCCAAAAAGTGCATCCATTCATCATAAATATAATCCACACGGCTCCAGGGGTTAAAAGAGGCCTTCTGAAGCGAAGTGATGGGTCTTTATAAGAAAAACATCCATATTTAAAACTTTATAAACTATAATAACTGGCTTCCGGCAAACGGCCTTCCACAAGTTGAGTTCCAGTGGAAGAGTGACCTCTGACCCGATGTATGACGCAGGATGTAGGAGTAGCGTAAGCTTAGATGCCCCTCGAGGTTTAAACAAATAGGGCTGTGCAACAAACTCAAGCTCCTCTTTTCTCATATCGAAATCCTCCAATATTTCTCTTTAAAAATTATTGTTTTAGACTTCTATTTCATTACCGGTGGTTTGTTTTGCTCTATCCTCTGCATTTCCACGTTCGTCATTACGTCATGCGTCGGGTCAGAGGTCATTCTTCCGCCGCAAATGGATGCATATGGCCGTCTGCCGGAAGCTAGTTATTATAGTTAAAAAAGTTTTAAATATGGATATTTTTCTTACAAAAACCCATCGATTTGCTTCAGAAGGCCTTTATTAACCCTCTAAATCAGTGTGGAATACTTTTATGATGGATGGATTCACTTTTTTGGGATTCAAAATATAACGCCCCATTCACTGCCATTATAAAGCTTGGAAGAGCCAGGATTCTTTTGAATATAACTCAGACTGTGTTCGTCTGAAAGAAGATAGTCATATTCACCTAGGATGGCTTGAGGGTGAGTAAATCATGGGATAATTTTCATTTTTGGGTGAACTATCCCTTTAAGGAGCTATCACATTAGCAAAATTTTGTGGGCACCTCAAGAGACATCCCCATTAGCATGGATTTCAACTGAATGACTGTATTTTACCTATAAAAATTCAACAGTAAACCTGACTGCACATTTACTCTAGTTGTGCACTGTGTGGTACCTTCAGCTGTTTCTCCTTGAGTGCCAGCTGTGTCTTCAAACGCTCCACAAGGTTCTTCATGGTGTTGGATGGTGACCTGACATTGGCTTCTTTCTGGGCCTCTAGCTCCGTACGGAGGTAATGCAACTCTTTCTCTATCTGAACGAGCTGAGCTCTCAGCTCTTCTGCCTCCTGGGACAGACCCTTTGTTTGGGCACCGTGTCTCTCCTCCAGTCTTGGAATGGAAAAACCATGAAAAGTGTGTGAGAAATAAATATCTTGGTATCTTGTTTCTCGCCTTGTTTTAATTTCTCACCTGGCTGTTTCAGCAGCGTGCTCCATGGCTTGTGCTGCTGCCAGCTGTCTCTGTTGGTCCAGCTCTGCAATGACCACCTTCAGCTTGTGTGTCAGTGAGGAGAGTGAATTGTCCTGCTCAGCCACCGTCTGCTCCATTTCTGCCAACCGCACCAAGTGCTTATTGGTCGGTACGGTGATGGTGGGTTTCTTCATCAGCTCCTAGAGAAGAATAAAACAAAGTATAGCCAACTAAAGATGACAGCAGCCATGATTTAGAACATTATTATATTTATTAAGTGCACTAATTTTTTACTTTCTGGCCCGCTATCCCAAATTGAGCTTTATAATGAATACTCTAGGTACCAGAGCCGTCTGTTTGAAACGGTCAAGCGATGTGTCCATATACATGTCCAGTTTCTGATGCAGGGCTCTGACCTCTTCCTCATGCCTTTTGGCAATCTCTTCCTGTTCCTGGGAAAATATAAAATTAAGATATATGAGCTTGTATATGGTTTTATTGTGCAATATATATTAACAATTTATGAAGCCTCAGGTTTTAACTTAAATAGGCACCTGACGAGCCTTTGTTAACATGTTCTGGTACTTCTTAAGAACCTCTTCTTTCTGATCCAGACGCCCTTGTAGGTTATTAATGGTCTGGTGGGCGACCTTCAGGGCGGGCTGGCTCTCAGAGTCCTCTTGTTTGCTCAGGTCAGCCAGGAGCTTCTCTCTCTCAGCAGCGGCTGGTAGGCGAAGCCTCAGTTCATTGATCACTTTGTCTCGAGATAAGACGTTCTGTTCTGATGTCCACAAAGCAGCTTCTTTTTCTTTCAGCTTCTGCTCAGAGAAACTCCTTGTAAGATAATCTTACTTCAATAACAAGGTCAAATTTACACAATCACTTGAATAAAAAAGTACCTCTTCCAGAATTTTGCAGGTGGATTTTGTCTCAAGGATGGTACGAACGTGCTCTTTGATTTTTCCAAGAGCGTAGTCTAACTGGTGCGCTAAAGGCTGATTTGGATCAGGCAGAGAGCCTGTGGCTTCCTCAAACTAAACTCAAACAAGACAAGTTAAGTGTAAGTTAAAGTGTAGTTCAGTAAACAGCTTACCACAGTACAGTAACAAACATTAGTTAAGTCTGCCACCTTCTGAGCTGTGCTTAGGATTTCATTCTGCTGTTTCTCATAGGAGTCAAGCTGGCGCTCCAGTTGCACCTCTCTCTGATCCCAGATCAGTTGCCGCTCCTCGAGAAGCTGATACAGGGATAACAAATATTATTAGAAATCATGATTGAAGTATAGTGTAAAAATAGAGAAGAATTATATTTAAATGCAATACTGACATTATTCTGCTGCACCAGCTCCTCTTCCTGGCCGCTGATGGTGCGTTCCTGCTCCGCCACAATGTTCTTAAGGTATTTTATCTCTTCCCGCTGGGTATTAAGCTCTCTGTTCTGCCTCATTTCCAACAGACGAACTTCCTCCAGTTTCTTATGCCACTCCATTACCTGTAGGGGTTGATATTAAGCTGTAAATTCTGCAGCTGAGTGTGAATTACTGTTTCCTTTATTAATATGAGTAAATATGATTAAAATATATGATTAAAACATAAGTATGTTTAAAACATATGATTAAATATTAAAAATAAATAATAATCATATTATTTTCAAAGTAATTAAGAAAACACGTTTTCAAGAATCACATCACAACTCAATCAACCTACTTTCTGAGCTCCTTTAGCATCTTTTAGTGTTGCTATGAGCTCTTCCAACCCCTTCAGCTTTAGCTCCAGTTCTTGTGCCTTCCCTTCTGCTTTCCTCCTCTCCTCCGCCGCCTTTTGCGCCTCTTCCCTGGCCCGTGCCCTGTCCTCCTGCAGGTGGAGCATGGTGCTGGAAAACTTCTCCTGTTGGGAGAGTGGCAAGGCTCCTGAGAACTGTCTGCGGAGGGCCTGAATGGTTTGGCGCAGGTGTCTGGCCCGCTGGTGACCCTCCTGCCTTGCGTGCCACAGTGTCTGCTGCTGGGCATCCAGCTGCTGTTCGACTCTGAGCTTCTGCGCTTCTAGTTTCTGCAGGCGTGTGGTGGCGGCCTCCAGCCGGCTGATTGCTGTGGTCTCACTCAACTGGAGAGCTACAATGTGCTGATGGAGTTTGGCGATAAGGGCCTTTTCATCAGACTGAGCCTGAAGAGAAGATGTGCAATTAGGGAAGTAATCAAGAGGTTGCACAGCTGAAAAGAGAAAAACATACCTGGTAGTCCAACACCTGTCTCCTCAGGCTTTCTACTTCCTTTTCTCTTGACTGCTGCCTGGCTTCCAGAGCGGACACCTGCATTTTAGCGACATCTGACACCTCCCGCAATCTGCAGACATTTTAAAAAACTTAAAAGAGATGTTTGTGTACATTTACTCATGATTTTGTTGTAATAGCAAGCTTGTGCACAGATTGAGTCAACAGGCTTACTTGGACACTTCAATCCGCAGCTCTGCCTCCGTTTTCTCCAGTTCGGTGATTCGCTTGCGGTCGGCGTCACTGATGTGTTTGCTTACGCTGTCCGCCAGCTCGTCCCTGAGCTCCCGCTCTATCCGCTGAGCCTCCAGGTTTAGTTTTGTGAGCTACACATACAGAAATATACAAAATATTATCTTTAGTTTATTAAAAGTTTTATAAAAATAAAATAATAAATAAAAGCTTGTTTAATATTCAACATACTGTGTTTTATTAAAGGGGACCTATTATGCCCCTTTTCACAAGATGTAATGTAAGTCTCTGGTGCCCCCAAAATGTGTCTGTGAAGTTTCAGCTGAAAATACCCCACAGATCATTTATTATAACTTGTCAAATTTGCCCCAAATTGGGTGTGAGCAAAAACACGCCATTTTTGTGTGTGTCCCTTTAAATGCAAATGAGCTGCTGCTCCCGACCTGCTTTCCAAAAGAGGGTGGAGCTTTAACAATTCGTGCTTCGGTTGCTCAACAACAACAATGCTGGAGAATCTCACGCAGCCAAAATGATGATTGTCAGTAATGCTGTTCAACCTTACATTGTTCAAACCGGAGTCGGACACTGATGGAGAGAGTCGGGAAGAAGTTACAACTTTTAGAATGCAACTAGACATTTCTGAATATTTAGTGGATAAATTTATGTAGTTGCTGTGGAGTTGATTCAACTCATCGACTAGCATGTGCCGTCCTGTTAATCTTTTGTGCAAAAGCGTTGAATTGACCCCTGTTTATGAAGCAGTCCAGTGTGAAATGACGGTATGGCAACAACACTCTACTACAACAACTCTTCCTCTTCTCTAAAGCAGCCCAACCCCCTTTGTTGCATGTTCTGGAGGGTAGGGATTATGTAAATTTTGGGGTTTATGATGTCACCAACCCAGGGAGAAGCTTGTTGTAGTCCCTACCAGCCATTTGTTGTAGTCCTTAAAAAGTGATTTCTGTAAAAGAAAATATCTCCCTTTGCATTGAACTTTGAGCCTCGTAAATTTGCAGATGTTGTTCATGCTCAAACAGCAACATTACACACTAACTAAAGTTGAAAAAGTGAAATCATAATCAAGGACCCCTTTAAAATAAACTAAAAGCTTGTTCGACATTAGCCCATTACTGTGTTTTATTAAAAAATGGTGTTCTAAAGTGTTTTTTGGCACGTTTCTATATGGTTGCTAGTGTATTCGGGATGGATGCAAGAGATAAATCAGACCCACCTGAGCAAACTTGGTTTCTAGTTCAAAGTTGCGCTCTTCCACCTGTTTGAGGGAGTTTCTCAGGTGCTCGTACATCTTCTGAGCATGTTCGGCTCGCTGTCTTTCATTTAGCTCCTTCATCTCCAGCATGGTGATGCGTCTGGACACAGATACAATCTCGCTGTTGGCCAGGGCTTTGGCTGCCTTGTCCATGGTGTTCTCACCACCTGTGAACACCCAATAGGTCAACTTTAGGATATTGCAGCAAAACTTCAACATCGCTTTTGTAATCATTTAGCAGTGACGTTTACCAGTCGTGCTGAAGTTTTCCCAGGCCTGCTCCAATGTGTGAAGCTTCTCCTTGCTGATCTCCAACTCTTTATTGATGGAGTTAATGCTTTCATGTAAAGACACATTCTCCCTCTGAAAAAAAGGAGAGTGCTGTAATAAAAAAGAAAGGAGTCCATTGCTTTATGTACTGTAATTTGCCAAGAGATGTACCTCCAGGTGCTCCAGAGTGTTTGTCTTCTGAACAAGGTGATTGTCTTTCTGTAGGAGGTTTCTGTACTTGATGGTGAGCTCAGTGTATTGTTTGTTGGCTCTCTCCAGCTCTGATGCAGGAACACTACCATCAAAGGATTTCTGCAATGCAGCTATTTTAAATGCTGCCATTTCCTGAGGGCAAAGCAAGTTTACAGAGGTCATCAGAGGTCAGTTACAGCTCTCAGCAAAGATGACTACCATACCTCATGGTCAAAACAAGCCTTGGAAAAACAACAAAACAACACTAAAACAACTATATAGTAGTTTTAATTATTATAAAATTTATGAATATGAATGATTTGTCATTACAAATTATAATTATTTATAATTAAAACATTATAAATATTTATTATTTGTAAATGTGCTGAGAGTTCATAAAGTGTTTATTTAATTTCAGTAATTTTGCTGACATGAGGTTTTATAATTCATATACATTAGTGGCCAAAAGTGATGTCTGGAGGGATATTTGTTTTTTATGACCCTACAAGTTCAATTAAAAGATCAAAATGTGAGGAAAATATATATATATATTTTTTTTTTTAAATATGAAAGAAAAACAAAACACTAAACTTTATTAAGGTATTTATCCTTCAAATATGATTTATTCCCTAAAATACAAAAGGTAGCTATATGTATATACTGTACAAAATATTGTGAATATGTGAACAATATTATATACAAAATATTTAGTTTCTATTATATGTTTTATTCTACCCACAATTAGAGTATTAATGTGATAATAAATAAAATAATTGCGATAAATGATTAATTTGAAAGCAGAAAGAAACTAATAAAATGTCAATTTCTCTTAACGATAACTTTTTTTTTTTACAAGTTATTTATTTCTATTTTTGCATTTTTTACATTATTCTAGATATCAGAATCAGTATCAGCCACTGAAAAACCCATAACAGTCAGCCTCAAATAAATCCCATCATTCATAATTTTATTTTTCATGTGTATGAGTGATGTGCGGACGCCTAATACCTTGAACCTCTGCAGGTAGCCGATTCTTTCTGTTACCGCGGCCTCCATGTGGCTGAAATCATCCTTCAGTTTGCCGTTCTCCTTCCTCAAGTGTTGCTCGAGCTCAAGCAGAGTCATGTAACGTCGCGTCAGACACTTCTCATTCACCCTGAGAACCAGCATTTTTCGGGCCGTCTCAGCCAGCTCCCGTCTGATCTCACTCGGGTCCTTTTCAAGAGCCTCCAGCCAGTGCTGGAAATGAGTCAAACAGATAATGGGAATCATGAAACGGACAAATTAGATACTTTTATGTTGTATGAAGACATAAAAAAAGCAAAATAACCATTAGCTAAACAGATTTTTACCACCACAGTACTAATTTCTTTATTGTAAGTCATGTTATTATAGTCAAGTTATTATAGTCAAATACTTAAAAATGATTTTTTGAAGTTGTAAATTCAACAAAGATTATTGGAGTAGGTTTAGTAAGTTTAATTGAATGTGTTTCCGATTCTTTGTTATTATTTGTGAAATTTACTAGCAATTTCTGATTGAAAAGTACACCAATTTATTTTTTCAGTGTACAGATTTGAAATGGCATGAGGGTGAGTAAACGATGACATCATTTTCATTTTGGGTGAAAATGTACAAATAACCCTTTAAGAGACTTACATTGTACTCTTTTATTTTTACTGTGTCCACCTCCTTTTGTTCCTCAAGTTTGGATTTCAGTTCTGCAAAAGAGTCCCTTGCTTTCTGCCAAGACTCCCTCTCACTGGAGCAGACAGACGGCGTGAATTAAAACCATGCTTTATTGATTACCATTCATATGTATAATCGATATATATGTATTATATATTATATATTATATTAATATTTTATAATATAAACAACCATTTTTATATATTTTATAATATAAATGATCTTTATTGCTCGGCATACCTTTGATACTCCGTATATAGAAGTCCTTGTTGATGGCGGATCACTGCAAATTTCCTTTTATACTCTTCCAGACCCGAACTGAGCTGCTCAATGGAATCTTCTTTGTTTTTGATCTCCTGAACATCCACAGTTGGGAGTCTTAATATTATGAATCTTACATCTGGTTTGCATTTTAACACGATACAGTTACCAGACTGACACACACCTGTAGGAGTTGCACCATGTATTCATTGAGAGCGTTGATGACCTCGGCACTAGTTGGCGTCATCTCTTCAGGCAGAGCTAATGTCTTGTAAGGGATGGAGGTGCCAGCTGATTTGCTCATTGATTCAACATCACTTTCCAAGCGAGCAACCTACAAANNAAAAAAAAAAAAAAAAAAAGACACAAAAAAGAGGAAATTTTGAAACCATTTTTTTAATCCATTAAATGCTTGAGCTGTTATTTTGAGTAAATACCTTCTCATTAGCTTTCGTTAACTGATTGAGAGTGTTAGCTGCCTCCTCTCTAGCAGCCTTCATCTCCTGCCTTAGCTCCTCGTTGCGGCCGGTCAGCTGATCTACCTGCGTTCTCAGGTGGAGGCTTGCATCAAACTTTCCCTCGGAGTACTTCATCTCCAACGCCTTAAGATAAACACAATTATCACTCATGTATGTTATGACAGGGTATTTATGAACAGTAGTGTCACTTTGATGGAAGGTTAGAGACCAAAAACTTTATATTCGACAATGTAAGACTGAAAAAAGTTGAAATCAAGATGACTAATCACTATAGCAGCACGAAATCTGTGCTTGCAGTTCTGCAGATTTCCACAGAATTTGACTGCCTGTCTCCCCTTCCATTTTCATATATTTTTTCCTCACTTTAATTACATTTTGTTAAGGCTTTCATAAAATATTTTTTAATAAAAGGTCAAATTTAAGCTAATTTAATAAATGTTACAGCACACAAAAAGAGTGTAGCACTCTTAGCTCAGTTAAACATTTTATTACAGGCCATTAAATGTATGATTTCATATTTAAATGTGTTATTTTAAATGCATAATTATGACACGTATTGTTCATTTATAAATTGTTAAAAATATAAATTATTTTGTTCACACACAAATTCTAACCTTTTTTCATTAAATATTGTATTACTCATCAATTGTATAATTTTATATTTAAATGTATTATTTTAAATGCATAATTATAATAATTATTTATTTATTAAATGTATATATATATATAT
>RJVU01018281.1:1750102-1811754 GCA_003731715.1 Anabarilius grahami
CATGGCTCACCTTCCACTCCTCCACTTTGGCATGAACAGCAGCCATAACTGGGTCGTCCTCTTCAGCTCTAGCCTGGATCTGTTCACTTAGCTCTCTGACCTGTAAAAAGACCATTAATAATAGCAATCATTTATTTTTTCAATCATAAAAGAGGGAGACCCATTTATGCACACTCATAAACTACCCTGTCGCTCAATCACAGCTATTTATTTCTGCCAAAATTTGCTAGGAGAACCTGTGTTTCACTTGACTGGAACACTTTATCGACCAATCAGCTTTCTAGGGCTGGCATTATCCATTTTATAAGCGTGATTAAAGCACCTGAAGCTTGGCATGATCTCTCTCTTTTCTCAGCTGATCCACTATGCTATCCGTCTGCTGGACCGCGATCTTCATCTTGTTGTACTCATCCGTCATCTTCTCCATCTCCTTCACAGACTCCTCCAGATTCTTCTGCAGGTGCTCATTCTCACTCTTCAGGTTGGCAGCCATGTCTTCGGCATGCTGGGAATAGGGAGAACATGACGTCATGAAGATGTCATATAACAGGAGATTGCACTTGAAATATACTTCAAAAGGTTACACATAAAGGCTTCTCCTGGCTACTTTTGAGTTTGATGTAGAATGTCAGTACATTTTAAGGTCCACAAGGCAGTGGTTCCTCACCAGACCACCAAGATTGAAAACCCACCACTTAATGAAAAATAACCTGCAAACATTTTGGTACTGATGTCACATTTACATATCAATTTTGATATAAGCTGATGAACAATAGCGAGAACTATACCAGAAATATAAACAGTTATTAAAAATTAAAAAAGAAACCTTCAGTGCTGATATAAGTCGATTATATGTTAGTGCTATCAAACGATTAATCGCATCCAAAATAAAAGTTTGTTTACATAATATATGTGTGTTTACTGTGTATATATATATATATATAGTGCACAGCATAAATGAGTACACCCCCTCTGAACAAATCCAAAAGATGTATTTTCTTTATGATCACTAATACAATTCATGGAAAGATGGCAAAACTAAAATTGATTAAACATATACACAATAAAAACTGAGAAATATGTCATTAATAGCCATAAAATAAGTAAATTAGCCAATTTTGTTTAAATTAGGGAATGTAGAAATTAGTACACTCTAGATTTAATTCAACAAATGTATAATATTCTAGTACTTAGTATGCCCACCATAATTTTGAATATACTGCTCTGACTCTTCTTGCCACGGAGTGTACAAGTTCATGACAAATTGTCACATCTGTCCTGTTTAACTCCTGGATGATGAGCTCCTTAAATGCCCTGATCTTTAATGGGGAGTGTTGCTCAACTCGTCTCTACAGAATCCCGAACAGGCGCTCAAGAGTGTTAAGATTGAGTGCAATACATGTCCACAGAAGGTTTTTCATCTTGGGAGAATGCATATCCTCATTGTCATGTTGAAAAAATGCCAAACAATGCAGGGAATGAGGAAGGGGTAACATCTTCTGTTTCAAGTTTGTGTATTAAATTACAAAGTGGTGTGGGAATTCATGACAGCACTGATAAAGCACAACTTCCTCACACCTTCAGCACTCATACATCCCTATATAAGAGCTTTACTACCAGTGAACTTTACTGTGGGAACCAGGCACTTCTCACTGTACTCCTCCTCTAGCAACAGCATAACATTTTTGATGCTGTTAGATCCAAAATTATTATTTGGTCTAATGAGACCAGAGTATTGATGCCCAGAATCTATATTTTGTAAATATGGGCTTTGGAAATGGCTAACTGACTTTATTGTGCTTTGGCTACAGTAGGTAGTTCCAGTGAGAACAACATTGCATGTCATTTCTGCAGGCTGCATCTTACTCTGTGAGATAAACAGTCACTCTTTTTATAGCTTTTGCTGGCTCTGAGACACTCGCTTGGTATTTCTCCTGCTCTAGCAAAAAATCCCTCATCACTAAATGAAAGCTTAAAAGGAATCCCTGATCCATTGTTTTTGAATTTCTGTGTTACTTTTGCTATATTTTCACACTTAAAACAATTATTTGGTAATCCTCTTGTACCACTGTGCTCTTTTGTGCTAAGAAATAAGTCTCCTGACATTTCTCTCCCAAGTGGTTCCATTGTTGTCAGCATTAAGTCTGAGAATGATTCAGTGGGCTGTGAAACACTTTTAATTGTCAAGAAATTACTTCTCTTTTAATGTTTTGGTTCAACATACTTACCTGTTGATCAAACATTGCCTTAAACTTACACCAGAAAATTTTTATGTTGTTTTATTTAGTAACTTTTAGGAGGGTGTACTCATTTTTGCTACACAACATTTGATCACTTTGATAAGAAAATCTTATTTTCCTGAATAATTTTGACATGCTTCTTTGGTAATTGATTAAGCAGACTTGCTGGAACATTATATCTCTAAAGAACCCTAACATGTCTAAGTAATTGAGAAATTGCTGACTTTCAGAAGTTTCAGAGGCGGTGTACTCATTTATGCTGTGCACTGTACATACATGTATACATGTAAATATTTCTTAAATATGTATGTGTGTATATTTATACATACATAATAAATATACACAGTACACACACATATATTATGTAAACACAAACTTTTATATTGGATGCGATTAATCGTGATTAATTGTTTGACAGCACCGTACCATGAACTGTAGTTTTTTAGGCAAGAATGCAGTTGTTTAGACCTGAAATATGAGACTCATATTTAATCATAGCGCCTATTTTACAATTTGTTTAGATGTTTTTGGAGATGCGAGCTCCAGGCCATCAGCGGCCGTTCAGTGCTCGTGTACCCGCCGAGAACAGCGTCATCTCGGCCAGTGCTTTGGGAATTTGCTGCTTTGTCTTATAGTGGTTAAACATGAGATATAACTAATTTTTGGGTACATAAAATGGGCAATCTTTGGTCTTATTAATCTATTACTTGTTCCCGAGCAAATAGAATTGGTTTTAAAGACACTCCGTTATTATTTCTTATTTATTTACACACTTGTGCCGTCAAACAGTTGTATAAACGCAATATCACACTCGTAACCTGCAGCGATCATGCCTATGGCCGAATCACAGCTGTGCTGATATACAGCCATATCGAACGGCTACTCGTGTGATATTGCTTATATATAGTATAAAACTTATATAGTCGACTTATACTCATAAAGGTTTCTTTTATAATTAAAAAGAAAAAGGATATAAAAGAATTACAAAATAAAATACTGATATAATTGTACTTAAAAAAATGCTACTAAAGTGATTGTGTTTAAATTGTGTATACATTTATTTAAAAAAAAAATTACAGAGAAAAAATGTATATATAAATTAAATAAATGACATATATCATTTATATTAAATATAAAAAAAATGTCACCTTGTGAATTTATATTCACCTTGCATTTTATGTGTAAAATATGTGCAAAATAGGTGTAAAATATGGGCTGTTTAAAGAAGTACTGAAGCATTAGAGGTGTATTACGCTAGGCAGTGATCCTGCCATGTTATGAAGGCATTATATTGGCAGCCTGAAGGTCATTTGGGAATTACCTGCAGGTCCTCCATGCACTGGTAGAGCTGTTGGTTGGCTTTAGTAAGTCTCCTCTGAATCTCGTTGCTCTCCTCTTTGGTCTGAAGAGGCTCTCTCTGCTCTACATCCTTTCTGTAGAATTCAACATCCTGTTGCAGCTGTTCGTTCTACAGTAACAAACAAATCCATCCTGCTGTCAAACATGATTTACTACTAAATGAGAGGGTGTCATACTGTAAATCAGTACAAGGTGTCATATTATAGCACATCACTTCTGAATTACACATTCCAATCATTTGAATCACACTGATTAATTTTCTTTAACTGCACAGTGGTGGAACAGTCTCTAAGGGCTTAAGAATAAAAATGGCCTGATGGACCAGTTTTAGGATAGTTGTGAAACTGACGCTTGTTCTATCGAGGAGAGAGTATTATGTTAATCATGTATATCTGATTTTATGCTATGCATTGTTGCTAATTACATTGATTCAAATGCAAGATAAGATTATCTAACTGGCTAATGTAGATGAGGTTTTATTGAAATCGCAAGAATGAAAGTCTTGGGAGTATTAGAATATAGGTTGAAAATGATTAACGAATCAGTAATGTGCTGCATCATGTTTTCCAGCAAAAGCATGTTTATGAAGTTATAGTTATATAATTTCAAAATATTATTCCTAATGAGTAACTTAACAATGGCATAAACAATTAATTGTTATTATATCTGTTTTATCTATAATTAAAAATATATATATTTTGTGTTGTAAATTGTAAAGAAAAATGTATTGTAAAGAAAAACGTATATATAGATACATCACTAAAATCTAATTTTTAAGAGGGGCAAGTGAAATTACTCCTTGTGCAAAATGTTACAAAATTAAGTTTTAAATGAATGGAATTAATCAAATTATCATATTCCAAACCCGTTTGCGATTTGAATTTCTTCAAGGCCACCTTTTGGTTACCAGACCAGATCAGACTGGTGGTGCAGTTCCAGTTGACATAAACATGTTTCTAATAAATAGACAAGCTACTCTAAATCTGCCTAATCTGGGGTCTTACCTTCTTTGTAAGCTGCTTTATCTTGAGGGGTATTGACAAGAGATGACAGCAAGGAAAGAAAAGGATAAAAAAGAAAACAATAACAGGCATGCATAAAAGAAATGAAATGGTCAGTCAGGGAATAAAGCTGTGAAGAGAAGGTGATATAAGAGAGATGGAATGGATAATTGGAAGTAACAGAAAGAGGAAGATTTAAGATGTCCATAAAAAAACATCATGCAGGCCCAGAAAAGGATTGGACGTACCTCTCTTTTCAGTTTCCTGTTCTTCTCCTCTGCCTCTTCAGCACGGAGAGCCAGCTGTGAGAAAACATGCATTAGTCTGTTATCAATCCTACACCTGCAGCTACAGCATTGTTCCCATTATTATTCAGTTCTTTCCATTTATACTATTTATGGTGTTTTACTTTAAATGAACAAGATATTTACTCAAAAGTAAAATATATAATTTTGACATCCTCTAACTAATTATTTCAATTAATAATTTAAGATTTTAATACCATAATATTTAGCAGTGTCCCACATTTTGAATGCACACATAATTTTCTTCTTTATAATGAAAGAAGTATGTTTCCTTAAAATCATCACTTGGACACTTTCTACAGCATAGAAGAAAATTTCTCATTCCATTTTCAAATTTTACACTAATTTTAGCATTCATCAACTCAAGCATTCAACCTTGTTACCAAGGTTATTGTAAAAAATAGATTTTTCTTTAATTGATAGGTAATTTAATAGCTAATGATTGACATCCTGTAGGCTACAGTTTAATTATACAAATAGTGTATAAAAAGTACTGAGTAATATTAATGTACTTAACATGTACTTACTATATAGTTAGGGTTAGGGTTAGTTGCCTGCAATAATGCATAATTTACTGTCATTACTATAGTAAATACATGTGACATGTAGCAGGGACACTGTAAAATAAAGTGTCACCAAAAAGAACTTTAGTGTTTCTGGTGCTATTTAGTACCCTATTCATGGAAAGTGCTGCCTACCTCCTCATTGGCTTTCCTTTCCTTGCCCATTTCTTTCTCCAGCTGGGTCACCTCTTTCTCCTTGCGCTCCAGGTGACTCTCCAGTTGGTGAATCTCATCCCGGAGGAAACGTGTGTCCCCCCCTCCCACCACGCGCTGGGCCATCTGGACAGGAAGTGAGACGGATCTGAATAAAGCTCAAGACCCAAGACCCAAAGCTCTCCATCTGTATATATCTGTGACACTGGTGAGCTGTGCGGCTCAATGACATCTAATTTCTTTTCACAACAATAAACAATACCAAAGGAAATGTGATGTGTGGAACAATTATAATTTTAACAGAAAGCAACATAAAAATTAAGCCAGTAATCCTCTTAAGTACTTGTACACAGACTGCTCACAAACAGCACATAATAAGCACACTTGTATGCAATTATTAGTGAAATTCCTTCCTTACCTCTAGCTCACTTTCCAGTTTCAGGACTTTAGCTTTCAGCTCATTTTCTGCAACCATTCAATAGGCAAGCATAAATATATGGTCTATCAAACCAGTACATGGTTTATAAATAAAAATGTCATTTTTATTCTTGTAAAGTGACCTTGAGTCAAAAAAAGCATTAATTTAATTTAATTTTTATTAAAGCTGCAGTCCGTAAGTTTTGCCTCTTTGTCGCCATCTCTGTTTGAAACCTGCAATTGCATTTATTTGCGGAATTATCATATTTATGTGGGTTGTGCATTAGCACGGCTCCTCAGCACGGATGAATCTAATGTTTTGAGGAGAATGTGTGGCTGTCAGTCACTTCGGAATGACAGCCACACATTCTGTCCTTCGGAATCACAGATCGTACCAAAATAAGAATTTTCACCGGAAAACATCATCTGAACAAGTAAGTAACAAATCTGCCACTTTTGTTCTGACCAACTTAGAAAAAAAAGCTTTACAATAAACCGCTGCCAATGGTGATTAAATTTAATGATCGCTTAGCTTGGATCACATCAAACTGTGCAAATTATTATTATTGTAATATTTTGTTCTCAAATTGTTAATGTTAACAACATCAGCATTGCATGACTACGTGTATTTAGTGTGTATTAGCGTTACCTGTAGAATTTAATTTCTCTACAGTCTAAACTCTAAAGTCAATTTGTCTTACCATACAATCCGCCATCAAAATGATACTGCTGTGAGAAAAGGCTATAAATGATCAGTCACCAGCAGCATCCTCACATGATACAGCCTAATAGCTGGGACTTGTTCTTCATGTAAACAGACGTGACTTAATGACGCAAAGACGAATGGCGGCATGCTCGAATTTCCAGCGGAAACCCACCAGTACCACTCGAATTAGAAAACAATATTACAAGCTTACCGTTGTGAATCGGGCTAAGGTAAGGAGATAGTTTTGAACACTGGCTGGTTATGTTCTTGCTCAAAAACTGGACAATTTTTAACCCAAAAAAAAGTTACGGACTGCAGCTTTAAAGTTGAACACTATTCTTATGTTTCCTTGCAAGCCCTTTATTTTCTGTAGGAAATGCAAATCTAATAATGACTGTACATACCAATTCTTGCTTGGTCCACCCCTGCGCAGTCTACAACCTCATAGGCACATTTTATTTCATCCAGTTTCATCTGAGGGTCAGAAAGACATCAAATATAACATCTAGCTATCAAAATTAATGACAGCAACTGCAGATGGCAAGACTTCAATGACCAGATAATTTAATTGAAAGAATCTCAAAGGTTTCCAAATAAGGCAGATGTATGGTGACAGTGGATCTGTCTTACCCTCAGGAGTGATTGTGAGATTCTGAATAGCTTAATAATTTTCTCTGAATCATCTGCTTTCAGCTCCCGTGGTTTGACCTACATGAGAAGGAAAAGCATGACTGTCAGATGAATTTGCAGGAAGAATGTTTTGTCCCTAGCACATTCCAATAAGCAGATGTTAGACTGGAAGCAAAGCTCAGCTTAGAAATGTTCAACATTTTTTCCCTTCAGTTTAGCTGGAATTTTATTTTTTGAACATGCAACCTCAGATACAAACAATACCCAAGCACTGTAACTTTGTAACATTCAAAGTTTGTAACATAAACCTAAATAATATGAACATAAATTCATTTCTATCTTTATTTTGCAAACTTTTTTGATTTATAGATTTTTTCTTTTACACAAATTACAAGTGTCCCTCAGTTTTGGCATCAAAAAAATGCCTTAAAATGATACACATACCATCAAAATCAAATCACAGATTTTCTCATCATCATCTCCTAGATCCTCTGGGTCTACTCCCATGAGCAGCTTCCAGTCTGCGGCTGCAGGCATCTTTCAGCTCTTGTGCAAATGTCCTTCAGTGAACAACACTTTAACCTGATGCCAGATTTTCTACAGACAGATAAATGTGATGCTAATGTACAGTATTCTTCTCCATCAACAAAGGGTTCTCTCAGAACACAATGAATAAACCCTCATATAACGACGCAGAGTAATAATATAATACAAAAAAAAAAGGGTCAAAAGAAAAGCTAAATATTAGCAAGAAATACAGATCTCAGAAAACACACAAATCCAAGATTAGCACTGTATGCAATTGGTAACATTTTGTTTTGTTTGCTAGCTATATTATACAACTTTATTATGCGTTTCTTAATGTCACATATGCATCTTTTGTATATATTCATAAAACAGACACTGAAAACAACGCATTCAGACCTTATTGATAAAACAGCCTAGCCATCTTGTGTTCCCCTTGCTCTGCTGCTGCTAGGCAACCAGGAAACAGTCGTAAAGCGGAACGTCGTAAATTCGTCTCTTTTGGTTCATATCATACGATTTGTGACGCTCATGAAATATTCCTAATATGCGGCATTCATGGCTAAGGATATAATAAGGAAAATTAATATATGTATATATCAGTTTATCTTTTCATTGAGCTGACATTGCCGAAACATAAAGTCCTATTGTAATTCGTTACTTTTATTCTGCCAAGCATTTTGAACCGGAAGCAGTTTTGCTCCCTGTTAATTCAATGGTTTAGATCGAACTTGCTACTTCAGCCAAAATAAACACAGACATTTTCTTTTCATTTAGTTTTTTACCAGACATGACAAGGTAAGTTTTCAGACTATTTAAATCCTGTCGATCACTGATGACTGATTGAGACTGATTGTTTAAATGATTGAAGTCAGTGAATGCTAATGAGAGCTTAAGTTAGACTTGATCTTTAATCAGTGTCTTGTTCATTTAAACCAGTTTCTTTTACTTAAAAGTACATTAAGCGTATTTATTAGGGATGGATGTTGCATTGATGTTTTCATAATGTAATGTCTGCATTATTCGATTCATCTCAATGAAAAACAAATGCTAACTGGAAGCTAAATGGGCTGGTCATGATTTATGCAGCTGCGCCTTCTCTGCTCCGTTCAACCCACACGAATTATTCTGTTATTATGATTATTATACTGATTTATTGGTGTGTTTAGGTTTACAACATAGTTGCAAAAAAGTCGCATTGCAGCAGTCTGATTTAAACAGGGATATAAAGGTCATGGGAAATTTAAGGGGATTTTTAAATTAAGTTTTCCAGGCATGGAAAGGTCATCAAAATAAATTTAATATTTGAAAGGATTGGAATTTATTTTAGCGATTTTATATTTGTATATCTCTGCTCTGCTCTTAAAATAAATGTTATAATATTATTTTTTTTAGAAATGTTTCCATTTAGCTTTATTTTTATTTCATTTGTAGTAATTGTAATACTTCTTAAATTTATTTTATTCAGTTGTCAGTTTGTTCAAATTAAGTTTGATCCAGTATTTATATTTTATTTCAATGAACGAAAACAATTTTAATAGTTTTAGTTAACAATAACAACAGTTTTGTAGAACTTTTTGTCAGTATTATTATTGTTATTATTATTATTAATTATTATTAAATAAAATAATAAATAATAGTAACATACTTCCTCTGCCTTACAACATAAGATATCGACCAAACTGTAAATGGTAGTAGCTAAAAGTGGTCGAAATTGGGCTTGAATCTTCATAAAGAGATTTCCATTTGGTTGTAAAAAGCCTCTCCACTAAATTACTCCACCTTATGAAAATGCATCTCAATTTACAACCAAGTGTGCCGGCAGATTCCAAAACTTGTTATTGGAGGTGTAAATATCTTGGATATGAAGTGTAATAACTCTTACATTAGGAACTGTCTTACTCGAGATAACGGTTGTTATCCAACGGCACTTTTAAAATGGAAACAATCTTTCTCTATACTCTCAACTGAGAAAATTTGGTCAGTAAGTAATACGTTTTTACTGTCAAATGAGGTAAAGGAAATACATTTTAAGATACTACACCGGTATTATCCATGTGAAGCTTTTCTGAACAAGTTTAAAAAAGACATCTCACCACAGTGTTCTTTTTGCAATCTTGAACTTGAAACTCTCACACATTTATTTTGCAATTCTATGATGGTTTTTGATACATTCTACAAAATAATTAAAATAGATGAATCCATGATCCTCTTCTTGGACTGTAAAACCGTCTCTTTTATTACTGATAACACATTAAATTGAATTCTTCTTGGGAAGTTTCATATACATAAAGCTAAAGTAATGTCTATTACATCCTCATTTAATTGTTTCTGTAAAGACCTTCAAATATTTTATGACTCATTGAACTCAATTAATAGAAATAAGAAGTGTATCCACAATTTTTGTGTATCATGTAAGATCTGTTATGTGTATCCACAATTTTTGTTTGGTTGGTGGTTTGTTTTATGTTAAATGTTTTGAAAGTTGGAAAAAAAAAAGTGGTCAAAACGTTGATACTTTCTCTGCATTTAAAAATAAATTGAGCTATAGATGGCGCTATAGAGCACAGAAATACAAATGTTGACTGTTGATGAACAGTGGAAACCTTTCCACTATTGGATTTTTGTCTTGCTCTAGTTTTTTTTTTTTTTTTTTTTGCTTAAGCTGTAGCAAATTTGCTAGAAGGCCATTGTAAACAGTCATCAAAAACTTGTTTAACTTCAACATGGCCGCCTGAGGCGAATGTAGGGTGTGGCCCAATTGACTAAAAAGGTTGTAATTTCTATATCAAAAAAGTAATTGTAATGAAATTTAGTAAATGTATGTAGTACATTACTCTAGGGAGGCTACATAAATCTGACTCATTTCAGCCTGTTGGTGGCGCTATAAAAATCATAAACATTTAAAAATTGCTCTCATGAGATCCTTGGTGTGTCTGACTTGACATTTTGTAAACCGTGTTTTTCACCTAGGTCCTGCGCGAATATATAAGCCCATTTTTAAAAAATGCCTGGAAACAATCAATCATTTCTTTGCAATAATTTAAAACAAGTTCACACAATGGTCTAAATGATTCATTAGCCACGTTACCTGAATTCAAATGATTTTGTAATCATGTTCCAGTTGTTACTCGTCTGCCTTTGCAGTGCTCAATGAGGTCTCACGTCAGCGATGGCTGTAGTGTCGTGGAAGGAGATCTGTCTTCTGACTGGACTGGTGGTGGGCTGCTACTGGAACAGCCTGTTCTGTGGTTTTGTGTTCGATGATGTCTCTGCTATCTTGGATAACAAAGACCTTCGTCCCACCACACCGCTGAAGAACCTCTTCCTCAATGACTTCTGGGGCACACCTATGTCCGAGGTAGTTCATCTTTCTTTTGCATAGTGAAGAACTTCAGCTTGAAGAATATATGTTTTTGTTTTGGAGGCTCTTCATATCCAACCTTGTCTTTTTCTCCAGGAGAGGAGCCATAAATCCTATCGGCCGCTTACTGTTCTCACCTTCCGCCTCAATTATCTGTTCAGCGAGTTGAGCTCCTCGTCGTACCACCTCTTCAATGTGGTTCTTCATGCCGTGGTGTGTGTCCTCTTTCTCCATTTCTGCCGTCTGCTCCTGGACCGAAGCACCAGCCTCATAGCGGCCCTGCTGTTTGCAGTCCATCCCATTCATACAGAAGCTGTAAGTAACTGCTAGTATGTCATTTTAAAGTGCCCCTATTATCCTTTTTCAGATATTTCCTTTCATGTAGTGTTTAATATAGCTGTTGTTGAATGTGAAAGGTCTGCAAAGTTTTAAAGATCGAAGTGCATGATAAATGGTGTTATTTTCTCCCAAAAGGTGCTTGAACCTGTGTAGGTTTGTAACAAATTTGCAAATGCCAGTCTATGATCTTTATTGGCTGCCCATGAACAATGTCTACTTTGACTCGCCCTCAAACACTGTAGTTGTAGCTGAGGCCTGGAAGAGTTTGGTTTGTGTTGGAAACTTTCCATGGGAATTAACTGGAATATTTGGGAATAAACAGGGAATTTGCAAAATTGCAGGTTAGCCTATTACAGGGTACTTAAATGTAGTAGAAAAAAAACATCTTACAGCATAATTTTGGTTAAAACAACCATATTTAATGCAATTTTAGTTGAATTTTTACCCTGCACATTCCTCAGTGACATTCACACAGCACACAACTTACTGCAAGGCTATAGAGGCCACACCTCCTGCGCATTCCTCCAGTCCATAACATGCACATTTGATCAAAAATACAGAAAAAACTGTAGTATTGTGAAATGTAACTACAATTTAAAATAATGGTTTTCTGTTTTAATATACATTAAAATATAATTTATTTCTGTGATGCAAAGCTGGATTTTCAGCATCATTTCTCCAGTCTTCAGTGTCACATGATCCTTCAGAAGTCATTCTAATATGCAAATTTGATACTCCATTATCAATGTTGGAATCAGTTGTGCTGCTTAATTTTTATTTTATAATGTGATACTTTTTTCAGGATTCTTTGATGAATACAAATTTAAAGAACAACATTTATTTAAAATAGAAATATTTTGTAACAATATACTCTACAGTTCAAAATTGTGGGGTCAGTAATTTTTTTTCTTTCTTTTTTATTCAGCAACTATGTGTGAAATTGATAAAAAGTGATATTGTTAGAAAAGATTTCTATTTTGAATAAATGCTGTTCTTTTTAACTTTATTCGTCAATGAGTCCAGAAAAAAGTATTACAGGTTCCAAAAAAATATTAAGCAACACAACTGTTTCCAACATAGATAATAACTGAGTATCAAATCAGCATATTAGAATGATTTCTAAAGGATCATGACACACTGGAATAAATAACATATAACAATTTCTGCAATAAAAATATATTTATTTTACATATTTACTAAATTAAAATTAATTGAATGCGGAAAAATAAATAACTGTTATTTCATGTTATGACCAAACAAAATGTTTATATTTGTTTGTATATGATACATTTTATATAAATATTTTACATTTATATAAATTTCCCAAAATTTCCAATTAATTCCCATAAATTCCCGTAAAGTTTCCAAATTGGAATATTTCCAAAATTCCCCAGGTTAAGTTCCCGTGGAAAGTTTCCACCCCTTTGCAACCCTAGTTGTCGACATGTCGAGAAGATGCTGTTTTCTGTGTTGCGAAAGCAAATCCACATTGCATGCACTTCCAAAGGATGAGGACTCTATAGACAGTCTGAAACCGACGCCATCATTACTGTTTGTATCACTGTGTATCAAGTGCTGAGGAAGCCCCAAGCTGAAATTCAGAACAATCAAAACAGACTGGGCCATTTGACCAGTCAGAGCAGAGTAGACCAATCACAACAGACTTGGCCATCTGACCAATTAGAGCAGAGTAGGCTCTCGGAAAGGAGGGGTTTAGGGAGACCAGATCCTTGATTGAACTGTTTCAGACCTGTTTACACCTGGTATTAAGATGCGTTTTGGTCAATCGGATCACAAGTGGACGAGTGGGACACATACCTGTTTACACCTTGTATTTTAGTCCGTCTCTTTTGTCCACTTTCAACCACTTCTGTCCTGATTTCTTTGAGGGAAGGTCTGTGGGCAGGTAAATGTATGGGTTTTTTCCAGATCTTTTGAACTAATGGACAAAATAAGCTCACGCAGTTTACATGTGAACACACCCAGAGATGACGGAAAAACATACAGAGAGCATCAGCTTTCCTTTCTGCTCTGAAAGCCTCAAGACCACGTCGAACGCGGTGAGTCCATGTTAGAAATCAGGAATGGAGAGAGAACATTGTGCTTGGTATGTTTTTCGTCTTCAAACCAAACTTGGGTCTTCAGAAGACACAGTTTAAATCCCATCTGGCTAGCGCGTTTCCCATAATGTATACACATTAGGTCAGTAGGCGGAGAGTAGGTGGTCTTTTTTGGCTGTTCGACCACATGAGCGTTTCCTGTTGAACATGTTTTCGACTACCTCTGGAAGTGGTCGAAAGTGGACAAACTCAAAACATTTTATACTTGTATTTATCGTCGTCCACTTGTGATCCAATCGACCAAAACGCATCTTAAAGGATTAGTTCACTTTCAAATAAAATGTTCCTGATAATTTACTCACCCCCATGTCATCCAAGATGTTCATGTCTTTCTTTCGTCAGTCGAAAAGAAATTAAGGTTTTTGATGAAAACATTCCAGGATTATTCTCCTTATAGTGGACTTCAACGGCCTCCAAACAGGTTGATGTCCTACAAGGCATAGGACATCAACCCGTTTGGACCCTATTCGACTTATGGAACGAACGCGGCACCAGTTTTGTTTTTTTCCGTTAGTAGAATAGGGAAGGCGTAGGACATACAGCGTAAGCGTTTTGAATACGGAAAGCGGAAGCACGTGCAAGGGAATCATTTGTGTTTATAAAGCATATACAGTTGTATTTGTTTCGAAAATGACCGATCGTTTTGCTAGATAAGACCCTTATTCCTCGTATTGTTTAAAGCCCTTTGAAGCTGCACTGAAACTGTAATTGTGACCTTCAACCGTCTGGAGGCCACTGAAGTCCACTATAAGGAGAATAATCCTGGAATGTTTTCATCAAAAACCTTCATTTCTTTTCGACTGAGGAAAGAAAGACATGAATATCTTGGATGACATGGGGGTGAGTAAATTATCAGGAAAATTTTATTTGAAAGTGGACTAATCCTGTAATACCAGGTGTAAACAGGGCCTGTGAGAAAAGAGGTGATGCTGCAATGCATGTTATGAGAAAAAAAATGTGTTTTTTTACCTTGGATGCATGTAAACCTATTGCAGGAGACCTCCAAAACAAAATTAGGAACCATTAAAATAGCATAATAGGGGCACTTTAACAGATTTATCTACGTGTTTTATGTATCTGACACGTGAATGAACTCCATTTGTGGAATTAGTTTTTGCTACTGATGTAGAGTGGCTTTATTGATCTTCATGCTGGTTGACCTTGTTATAGTTTTGAAGTTTCCTTGGTAATTTCGCCTTTGTTGCTTGAGGAAATGACTTTTGGCACAAAGTTGAGGAAAAAAACACTTCAACATGAATGAAGCGACTTTGCATATGCCGCCTCATGGTGGCAGTAATAGATAGAGCTTTATGTTCCCAGTGTGCATTGCATGTAAACAGTTGTACATTACCATGGAAACTGTGTTTGAAATTGAGCCCTTTTCATTTCAGTCAATATTTGTTTCCTATTTTGTATGCTGTCCTTTCTTGTTAAGCCAGATGTCACTTGTTTGAAGTTCATAAAGGTCAAAATTCTTGGAGAGGGTGAATAAACAGAGGCTTTGATTAACTGTGTAGTTCAGTTCAGTGCAGTGGTACACTATCTGATTAGAGTGCGTTATATAGGACTGGTGGCTGTTTATCAGTTAAAGATCTGGCCTGCTAGTGAAATGGTTGGGGGATCAGTCCCTGTGCGGGTGATGTAAGAACGAGTGTTAATCTGATCTTAGTCGTTCTCTAAAACTGTTATACCATCTACGATAGTGCTTATCTTCAGACTGTCTATAGCAGGGGTATTGAATTAAAATTCTAAGAGGTCCAGTTAGAAAAAAAATCAGCAACCAAAGGTCCGCAACATCACAATGACTAACTTGTGTTATCATTCAGTGCCACAGCCTAGTAGTTGTATGAAAATATGTAAGTAGCCTAGTCAAGAGACGACTGTCAAATAAAATGAAAGTACAAATTGAATAATATTTTAACAATATTTATTGTCATTTTATATATTGAGCTGTAGGGAAATAATAAGTACTCTAATAATAAATGATCAATTTAAATAAACTGCCCGTGGGAAGAATGAACATGTAAGAATCCGTCCATTCTTGATTAAAAGCTCTGTTTTCGCTGTCCACTTTTCTCTTTTTAGAGAACGCCATGTGAAACGTTGTCTCTCATTCGTCTCGTCTCGTCGTCTCTCCCTGTGTGTGTGTGTGTGTGTGTGTGTCTCTCTCGCTGTCTGACTCGAGTAGTATCACATGACATGATTTACAACGCATGCTATTGGTCTGTGAGTTTCCTGGGCCGCGCTAAACCAGTACCATAGATGCTAGAAAAGCTGCGCGGGTTAAAATAGAAAGGCTCCGACAAAAGTCAATAATTTATGGGTTATTGGTCCGGGTCCGGATAGAACGGCGGCTGGGTCCGGATCCGGACCGCGGTCCGCCTATTAGTGACCTCTGGTCTATAGGATTGATTTATAGTTCTTTACTTTGTATAAAAAGTTATTTCCTGAACATTTCTGAGTCATGGTCTAAGCAAACAAATCTTTTGTTTCAAAGATATGGGTCGATTTATTTTGAGTAATGGTTCACAGAAATGGACAAACTCCAATGCCATTTTTGCTACTGAGGTATTAATCAGACACGCTATAAAACGGCTTATAGTAATCTAATTTAAATCTGGAAATAAAGTTTAGGAGGAAAATTTGATAACGCTATGACGTTCAGTGAATGAGAAATATTTCAAGGTCACTAATTAAATAAGCAGATTTGTGGCATTGAACATTCAAACTCCTCAAAAGGTCAGATTTTGGTTCAATTGAAGCACCAGGGGCCTGATGTATAAACGTTGCATTGTAATGTGTTTATGCAATTTCCACATACATACTGGGATTTATAAAAAATAAACTTGCTGTGAATGGGTCAATGACGTGACGGGTCATTTTTCTGTCCAAAGGCCATAATAATAAAAAACAAAGAGATGACATCCAAATTATGTAAGGTAGCACAATTAGATCTCTTTTATTGAATCCAAAAGGTTTCAGGGCTCCAGACAAAAAAATTCATTTAAGGAGCCAATGGCTCCTATAAGGGGAAAAACAGGCGCCAAATAATTTTTTTTAAGAGCCACACAACAATGAACTTAAAATTTTAAATCACTTACTTTTAGTCATCCTGTTGTGTTTATAAATCTCCCCTTTTCAGCACTTTCATCTTGTGATTTTTCTGGGAAATGAATGTCACTATTTTCACTTAATATTCTTACAGTTTTTGTTAATATTTTGAATTCGATAAGATTTTTATATTTTCTGCTTTCATTTTTTAAGTTTTAATACTTATTGTTTTGTTTTTAGTTTTATTTTTTGTTGTTTTTAAACATGTCTGTTTAGTTTGTATAGATATTTATTTCAGTATTAACATTTATTTCAAGCAATGAATTTTTTTTTAATGGTTTCAGTTAACTATAATAACCCTGATGCTAGTAAAATCTTTAAATTGAATAATGTGTCAAACAACGTTCTTAGTCCTTCCTTCCTGAAGCTACAACAGTTTACTTTAAATCAAATGAAAATAAATATAAATATACGGAAATAAATATATAAATATATTTTATTTGGTTTGTGTAACCAAACAACAAACAGGGGAAATTGATATACATACTGCTTGACTTTGATTACTTTGAAATACTGCGGGACTCTTATTTTGAAATGTTGGTGATTTACTTTTGCTGCTCATTCAAGTTCAGATGAGGAAGATAAAAAAATTACATTGTTACAACCGTTTACAACACAATATAATATAAATAATATAAAGTAAACTTTGTGGTAATTGATCAGCATTAGTTCATGAGCAAACGGTTGACAAATGTGCGCTAATCATTGAATGCCAGCTGCTCTGAAGCAATTTTGCGAGAGCCTGAAGAACGCGCAACATTGCCATCTTTCGACTTTAAAACATGCAACGCTCACATTTATTTAATGAAATTAATGTTAATAATAATCACATTAGGGAGTATCGTGATTTGTTTTTCCATCCACAAAACATAAGACGCCTTAAAATGATCATTAATATTCTTGTTATACCATTTTAAGGTAGTGAAGACTTTTTATGACCTTAAATTGATCTGATAAGCATGAGCGGAGTGGAATAATGAAAGTGATCAGCATGATTGATATTCAAACGGTAAGCACGCGCTGCATTGTGTGTGTATCTGCAGTCTACAGAGCCGCCTTCCCCTTTTGAATGGCGAATATAGACTAATTTATATGAAGAAATAGGCAGTTGTCTCCTTTATGCAGGAGCAGAACTGTGTTCAAATGCAGCTGTTTTGCAGCGACGCGAAGCGACAACACAGTCGGCTTTCATCAGCTCTAGTTCTTTGGCGTCGGTTTGGTGTGTGATATTTTCCCCTACCCATTCATATTTTGGCACTCTAACTCAGTGAAAGTTTCACCTGCAGCATCTCATTTAATTACGTCAACACAACAAATGATGTGATAGGCTACTGGTCACGGAACACGCAAATAACATGCAAATTACAGTAATAACGTGTGAATTTGTATGGTCGCCAGTTGCGACCTCAGCAAAAATATCCCTCGCAAATTAATATTTTTAGTCGCAAATGCGACCGTTTTAGGCGCAGTCTGAAGCCCTGGGTTTAAATTATATTTTGCTACATATAAAGTGTCAAAAGGTCATTCGGTTTAACCGTCCAAAGGCCAATACAACCAATTCATATGCGATTAAAATATCTTAAAATGTAATAAATGTATATACGTTTTATTCTGGCATAATTTTATAACATCATATATCGACATGAAAAATGGTATTAAAATTATGTGTAGAAGTCATTGCTTTGTTAAGAGAAAGAATGTCCGGAAAAGTGAATTTCATTGATTCGGAGTAACCAATATAAAGGGACCATTTTGGATCAAGTCATGCGGTCAATATCATGTGACAGGATGTGACATCATTCAGACACCTGTACAGGACCATATGGTTGTGAAGCAAAGTAACTAACTCTCTTTTAACTATTTGAAAGATTAATGTTTTCACTTGCTCATACACATGTCCTGAAACATCAGGTCATTCGGTACAACCGCTATAAAACATGGAAAATGTTGTAATATTTTAAAAACTTGTACTAAACATAAAATGTTTGATTGTCCTTTTGCCAGCTAGCTAACTAGCTAACCGTACAGACACTATTTGATTTTATTTATTTATCTTTAAACAATTAAAAATAATATTTGGCCACTAGTGGAAAAGAACGAGAATAACTCTTCTCTGAAAACTCTGAAAAGAATTTGATATGGCTTTTACAGATATTTTAATTATTCTAAAACAAGACAAGGATACTGAATGATCTTTAGCAATGGAATCTGATGGCACAAATGGCATTTATAGTCCGTTATCTCATATTTTCCAAATGTCTTGTACTGTTAAACGTGGTATTATGTGGATTGGAATATACATATTGAAATGATATGCAGATGACGTTATGCATAATAAAAATAGGTGTTGTAAGCTACATATATGGTTATTTCAGGGAGGAGATGGGCATGTACACACAATCTTCCACTGACTGGGTTTTAAAAAGGGAATTTTGCACAGGTTCTGGCATATGCATGGTTTTATAAATCTAGCTTTTGTGCATATGCACACTTTTAAGATGAAATCTATGGAAAGTTTTATACACGAGGCCCCAGATGCTGTAGTTCTCAAGTTGTGTACATCAGGTTTTAGACAAACTTGTGGAGGTCATGGAGTTCACATACTGCTGTCATTAAATCAAAAGGGGACAAACTGTATACTGAGACAATCTGAAATTCAGGTAAATTTTTCACTTCAACTTTTTGCTCAAACTGTTATGCGTACACTATTATTTTTAATTAAAAAGCCATTAAAATAGGAGCTTTTGCACTGTTGGTCTCAGTCTTTTAAACCTCACTGACTGTATATAAAATTATATAACAATTAATTATAACATGGTTATCTTATAAAACTGTTTGAATTATTTTCAGCAAAGGTTCTCACAGGATGAATAAAAGGGAAAAAATTATTATTGCTTTACAGTTATGATTGATTGCTTAAAACTGGTTCCTCTTGCACCCGTCACATGACTCTTCATGGCATAAACGTCCCCATCCAATCTCATAATAAGAAGCATCACTGTAAAAGCATGCATAATAAGTCATAAGACATTTTACTTTACAATCTTGAGTTTGGCACATTTTGATCAAATGAAATTCCTTTTGTTAGGAGTGTTGAGAGATTTGCACATTGAGTTGTTCAAATGTTTATTCACATACTTTTGGTATGTGCAGGTAACAGGTGTTGTTGGCAGGGCTGAGTTGCTGTCCTCCATTTTCCTGCTGGCGGCTTTCCTGGCGTACACCAAATCAAAAGGAGCCGATCACTCCATCGGTAAGCGTTGCCTTTGCATAACCTCATAATCCATGCACACATTCACGCTGCGACAAGTTCATTCCTAGTACATGACGCGCAAGCTGTGACTCGCCTCCCATTCAAAAGCTCACAAGCTCCCCACCCAGAAGTCTTGAGTACACAGCTCCAGTTTCACAGATCGATCAAATTGGCATGTTGTTTCTGACTTGATGCCCTCCACAACAATTATTATATTATACTGTCAACCTCCCACTGTGATTCTTGATATTTTTTTCACAGAATGTTAATCCGGTCACAATATTTTTGTTTTTACCTTGTCCATGGTGTGATGACAAGCGATTATTTTCTTATTTTATTTCATTTTCACTTCTTTTGTTCATCTTTAATGAGCCGTCACCTTTAATTTAAGGTGTAAAAAAAAGGGCATGATTGAATAGTGCATGCAAGTGTTGTATTGTATGCTAAGCCAATGTTCTTTACATATAATAATACGCATCATTAATGTCTCAGTTGGCACAGTTCCAGGCCACCACTGTCGCTGCTTCTGGACTATATATTTATTTTTATATTAACATTTTTAGATAGTATTTGTGTTGTTTTATGGATGTTAATCAATAATAATTATCAAATTAATCATATGATATGTCAGTCATTAAATTGGAAGAATTGCAAATAATTGCATATATCAATATTTACTGAGTTAAGCTACACTAATGTTACAAACAAAAACATTAAATAGATGGATAAAAATAATTTAGAATTGAATATATTGTTCACTTTAAATAATACTTTCGTTCACATGTCTTTGACTGTTGCATCACATCTTACAGCACAAGTGCCACATTTTTAAGACACCATCTCAATTTAAAAACAGTCTTGAGATCCTCATAGACCATTCCATTCCGTTGCACTCCATCCATCTGTTTTCGAACTCAAAAACACAGCCGTGTGAATGGCTTCTTGTGCTGCCTGCTTTAGAAGTGTGGTTTGGCAAGTCACATTGTGATAATTAATCACACTAAATTAACACGTTAAATTGACAGCTCTAGTTTATATTAAGTGTTTTTCTCAGATTCTCTTGAAAAGACTTGTGGGACGAGATTCCCCAATTTCCCAGTGAAGAACAACACCAGGCTGTTTTTCTTTCTTCCACTTAATTTAATCTAAACAATGTTTGGAAGATGCATAAAGTTACTCAAAAGCATGTCCAACATGTTAAAAATGATGTACGCGCATGAGATGAAGACTTAAGTCATATCACTTTCCTGGATCATCTCTGTGTCTTCAACTTTGTCTTTCAGTGTGGTCTCCCATCATTTCAACTGTGTTCCTGGTTGCTGTTGCCACGCTATGCAAGGAGCAGGGAATTACTGTCATTGGGATATGCTGTATTTACGAGGTCTTTGTAGCCCAAGGGGTAAGAATGACATTTATTTATTGCCTCTTAAATAAAGGTCGTGTTGACGGGCATGATCAAAGCCAATAGATCTGCTATGGGGTCTTGGGATCAAAAGCTTATTTGTTAGAAAGTAGAGCTGCACGATTAATCATATCGCAATCGCAATCGCGATGTCAAGCTTGTGCGATTATATGACGCAAAATGCTGCGATTTTATGAAATAAAATAATAATAATAATAATTTAATAAATAAATAAATACATGTGTGGACAAGACAACCCATTCTCTGAGAGCTGTTTGCCCATTTTATACACCGCTAATAAAAAGAAGAGCAGTCAGTTTCAGTTTAGGCAGTGGCAAGTGTGGCGCGCATGGTCATGTCACGACTTTTCCCGGTGTGCAGCGCAGAGAACGCGTAAAGATGGACGCGGAGCAAACGGTCACTGAACTGGTGGCAATAAAAAACGCTACCTCTGNTACTATTTGTTTATTATATCGCTATCGCATATCGCAATCGCAATATTGACCTCAATAATCGCAATATGACATTTTCCCCAAATCGTGCAGCCCTATTAGAAAGTTAAAAAAACAACAACTATATTGCTTTTAAGGGAAGTCATAAAACATCCTTTTCTTTTTGATATTAAAAGCCTTATTTTGTTGGCAGAAAGACAGAGGGAGAGTGAAACCGCTACCCAGATGGAAAGACTTAATGCATCCTCATGGGGCGTAGTCTCGCATGATGGCTACAGACATATTTGTACTAGTGTTGTCAAAAGAACTGATTTCGGTACTAAGTCGGTACTGAAATAAAAAAAATGTGATAACAGCATTTCCCCCTAGCATTGTGAGTAGTGTTTATTCTTAAACACCTCTGATTGGCCATTGTGTTCATGCGCTCAACAGATATGTCTCCCGTGTGTATCCGTGTAAGCGCTCGGTGAAGATGTCTGTTTACAATGTTTTCGAAGCGAGCGTTGTTCATTGTAGCAAATCACAAACCTATCTGTTGAGGACGTGAACACAATGGCCAATCAGAGGTGTTTAAGAATCCGCTCAACAACGCTCAGAATGCTAGGGGGAAATTCTGGTATCATCACATTTTTAACATTTTAGTAGCGAAGTCGGTACTTTTGACAACAGTAATTTGTTCACTTTCGTCTGTTGGTGTCATTATCCTGACATTTTAATACTATAAAAAAACTTTGAAGCAAATCTATCGACCTGCTAAATGCATATCGTTGCAGTGGAAGACATTCGAAAAATTAAATATAAAGCAAATAACGCGGTTTGAGGGAAAGCCTTAACACGTCCTCATGGGGCGCAGCCTTGCATGATGGATACAGACATATTTGTACTAGTGTTGTCAAAAGTACCGGCTTCGGTTCCAAGTCGGTACTGAAATTAAAAAAATGTGAGGATACCAGCATTTCCCCTAGCATTTTGAGCAGTGTTGAGTGAATTCTTAAAGGGTTAGTTCACCCAGCAATGAAAATAATGTCATTTATTACTCGCCCTCATGCCGTTCTACACCCGTAAGTCCTTCGTTAATCTTCGGAACACAAATTAAGATATTTTTGTTGAAATCCGATGGCTCAGTGAGGCCTCCATAGCCAGCAATGATATTTCCTCTCTCAAGATCCATTAATGTACTAAAAACATATTTAAATCAGTTCATGTGAGTACAGTGGTTCAATATTAATATTATAAAGCAACGAGAATATTTTTGGTGCGCCAAAAAAACAAAATAACGACTTATTTAGTGATGGCTGATTTCAAAACACTGCTTCAGGAAGCTTCGGAGGGTTATGAATCTCTTGTGTGTCGAATCATGATTCGGATTGCGTGTCAAACCGCCAAACTGCTGAAATCACGTGACTTTGGCGCTCCGAACTCCTGATTCGACACGCTGATTCATAATGCTCAGAAGCTTCCTGAAGCAGTGTTTTTTACAAAATGTTTTTGAAGCGTTGATCATTGAAGCCAATCACAAACGTATCTGTTGAGGATGTGAACACAGTGGCCAATCAGAGGTGTTTAGGAATCCACTCAACAGCACTCAAAATGCTAGGGGGAAATGCTGGTATCGTCAAATTTTTAAAATTTCAGTACCGACTTGGTAACAAAGTCGGTATTTTGACAACACTAATTTGTTCACTAATGCCAGTTGATGTCATTATCTTGAAAGTTTAATACTAAAAAACCTCTTGAAGCAAATCCATTGACCTGCTAAATGCATATCGTTGCGGTGGAAGAAATTCAAAAATTAAACATAAAGCAAGTGACATGATTTGCGGTATCACTTGGAGCAATTTACTGTGGCATGTTGTAATAGTGTAAAACATTGGATATAAGGCTCTAAATCCATCTCACAGTGAAAATCACTGAACAACTTGCCCTATATACTCCATTGGTGTTTTGATTGTCATTTGGTGTGAATATAAAATACGTTTAAAACCCCAGAGGGCATGTCTGCATTGAGTTTTTCAAAGAAGAGTGTAAAAATCAACACTGAGGCATCAGCCGACTGATAACCGACAGCTTATACAGGTTTCTTATCTGATACGGCATTCATTATCTTCTGCTCAGAAAAAAGCGACGCAAGACATAACTATTTTGTAAGTGACAGTTGAGTAAATAACTTCAGGGCAACATCTCATTTCTAATAGCAGTAAAGCAAAACAGCAAAGTCTCATAGTTTTGTTAACCACAAGTCTTACCAGATGTGAAAACACCCTGTTGCCTATTCAGTTTAAAACAAGCTGCAGGATTTCAAAAATCTGAATATTTGACGCACTGACATGAGTTAGAACTTGTACACATCGCATGTCACAGTCATTAAGGATACCGTGTCCCTTCAGAGAGTCTTTTCAAATGTTCTATTTAAATTGTATATCTATTGTTCCCAGCTAGCAGCCAATTAGCATCTGTGTTTGAATATCAAGTAAAAGCCACTCAGCAACGTTGCGTTCATTCTGTCCATTAGCGTTCGGATGTTCGCCGGGGTCTTTGCTCTGTTCACAGCCTTCCATTCACTTTGCATTATGCAATTAAATTTTTACATAATGGACTGTGGCATAATCCTCTTATGTGAGCTAGCAACTGAATGAATGTAAGCAGCTGTTGTTTCTGACAGGAACTCGAGGTCCGTGGCTCTTTGCCTTGGACGAATCTTTGCTCCGTTCACCCCATTCGCAGCCCTCAACTATGCCTCTAATTCAACCCATATGCACAAGTAGCCCTTGGACTTTGATGTTTCACTGAAATACATGTAGCTTAAGTAATTACTCTAATCGGCCTAAGTCCTTAGAAGTGCAGCTTTTAAACGATAATGTATTAAATGTAACGTTGAGCTAATGTATCCGGAGCAGAGCCAATGTGGCATGTGAAGGTTATATAGCATTTATCACTGTGAAATAGCGGGACTGTGGCCTAGTGGTTAACCTGCTGGCAGACACATTAAGCTGTTGTGGGTTTGAATACAGCATGTATTGTCTCTTCTTGTCATCGTTTCCTATTTTCTCTCCACTTTTCGTCAACAAAAATGAAAAGAACCCTAAGAATTATAAGGATTATATAAGAAAGTTCTATAATTATTTATAGTTAAATAATTGANAATAATTGAAAATAATAAATATAAAATTATATAATATGTTAATTTAAAAAAAAAATTATTACAAACTATATTTTATGTATTTATTCTTATTTATTGATAACTAAATACTAAATACCATTCAAGAGTTTGGCGTCAGTAAGATTATTTTAAATAGAAATGAATAATAAAAAAATAAAAAAAAGATTAAAAGTGACAGTAAACATTTATAATAGGGGTGTAACGATACCCTCATGTCACTATTCGATACATATCATGATACTGAACTCACGATACGATATTATAGTCCAAGACATATGATAAAAGGTTAACAAAAAATGTACTGTTAATAAAAATGCTAAATTTGGTATTACATTGGGGATGGAAATGAATAGACTTGGACTTGGTGCTGATACCAGAATAAAGATATTCATGATTCTAACGCTGAAACAGACTTATTTTAGATGAATATGCTTGCACTCTGTCACTGACTAGATATATTTAAAATAATGTAGTAGGCCACTTTTTACTGGTAACATAAGACATTTGGCATTATCAGGACCCACAAATATTCCCCTATTGCGTTATTATACATTATATTCAATATTATATATAGTAGTTTAATGTAGAATTGATACTAAAACTCTGTAAACTTGAATTTTTCTCACAGTAATTTTCATTTTGGGTGAACTATACACAACAAGTATTATCACTATTCACGTTACAATATTGTTGCATTTTTGTATTGCAATATATTGTGACACAATATATTTTTACACCCGTAGATTATAACATTTATATTTCAAATAAATGCTGTTCTTTTGATCTTTCTATTTATCAAAGAATCCTGAAAAAGTATATCTATAGAAATATTAAAGGGTTAGTTCACTCAAAAATGAAAATAATGGGAGTAATGAGGGAAAAAGGAGAACAATCTGACCTTTTCTTTCTTTTGTGGAGCACAAAAAGCGATTTTGAATAATGTGCTGGTTGCTCTTTTCATTGTTCTTTGGTCGCTCAGACTGGAGCTTTCAAACTCCAAAAAGGATGTAAAGGTACCAGAAAAATGACTTGTCTGCTACATTACTATATCATCCAAAAATGAAATTACTGTCATTAATTACTCACCCTGATGTTGTTCCACACCCGTAAGACCTTCGTTAATCTTCGGAACACAAATTAAGATATTTTTGTTGAAATCCGATGGCTCAGTTAGGCCTCCATAGCCAGCAATGACATTTCCTCTCTCAAGATCCATTAATGTACTAAAAACATTTAAATCAGTTCATGTGAGTACAGTGGTTCAATAAAGCGACGAGAATATTTTTGGTGCGCATAAAAAAACAAAATAACGACTTATTTAGTGATGGCCGATTTCAAAACACTGCTTCATGAAGCTTCGGAGTATTATGATTCTTCTGTGTCGAATCATGATTCGGATCACGTGTCAAACCACCAAACTGCTGAAATCACGTGACTTTGGAGCTCCGAACCAAAGACTATAGAATAACACAAGACGTGTCACTCGTATTGTTTTGAATGGGAGAAAGTGAAACGCGCAATATGGCGTTTTCTAAATAAGAGCCAATCGCTGACTGGTAAAGTCATCGCGTCACTGCAGCTGCCGTTAGAATCACCAGTTTCTATAGAAACAGCCAGATGCGCGCCTCAGAAATTAGGCACAGGAGATGCGCAGTTACGTCTGCGCATGCGCATTAGCTTGATCCAGCCAAAAAAATAGTTTTTTTGTCATTTATTCGAGCGTTTGGAAAAAAAATTTAGACAGTTGTTGTTAGATTTGATTTGTGATTACAAATATGAAATTTAATCGAAAGCTTGGCAAACAGCTTTAGAGAATATGATGTTTCCCCATTCAAAGAGCTGCATGATGCCCAGGATGCCCGAGAGGTGTTTCAAAGATGGCCGCCGAGTGAAATGACTTGTCTTAAAGGGACTTTGTCCGAACCGCTGATTCGACACGCTGATTCATAATGCTCCGATGCTTCCTGAAGCAGTGTTTTGAAATCGGCCATCACTATATAAGTCGTTGTTATTTTAATTTTTTTTGGCTCACCAAAAATATTCTCGTCGCTTTATAATATTAATATTGAACCACTGTACTCACATGAACTGATTTGAAATATGTTTTTAGTACATTGTCATTGCTGGCTATGCAGGCCTCACTGAGCCATCGGATTTCATCAAAAATATCTTAATTTGTGTTCCGAAGATTAACGAAGGTCTTAAGGGTGTGGAACGGCATGAGGGGGAGTAATAAATGACAGAATTTTCATTTTTGGGTGAACTAACCCTTTAAGCAGCAAAACAGTTTCATGTTGACCAAGAAAACAGTTATTTTAAGTAGCAATAATATTTTACAGTATTACCGTTTTAATTTATTTGTTGAGTGGGACATCTTTCAAAAACATAAAAAAATCTTACCGACTCCCAAACATTTGAACGTTAGTGTACGTAAATTAAAATGTAAAAATTTATTTGGTAGTTATAATGAATGAATTGCACATATTAATTGAATATTTATTTTGATATAATTTGTTTTAAATGTATTTATTTATATTTTATTTCCCTAGTCATGCCAATCATTTGCTCCTCTTGTTTTTTTTTATTTTTTTATACAGTTCACTCTGCCCATGCTGATTGACACCCTACTACAGGTGTTGAGAGGAAAAGATGTTTTTCCCTACGCTGTCCTCCAGACCCTTCTGAAGCTTATTGTCTTGATCATCAGCACACTTTTGCTGGTCATCGTGAGGGTGCAGGTCATTCAGTCCCAGTTGCCAGTGTTTACCAGGTGAGACCACAGTGAAACCTCTGTTATGTACAATCCCTTTACATTGAAAGTGAAACTGAATTTTTAGCAACATTACTCCAGTCTTCAGTGTCACATGACATGACCCTTCAGAAATCATTCTTATATGCTGATCTGCTGCTCAAGAAACATTGATAATAATAAGAAATGTTGAAAATAGCACCCAAAAACACAAAAATGAAATTTCTGTCATTAATCACTCACCCTCATGACGTTCCACACCCGTAAGACCTTCGTTCATCTTCAGAACACAAATTAAGATATTTTTCACGTGCGTTTTGAAGAAAAAACATGAGTCTGATTTTTCTGATTAAAAATTGCGATTGTGATTTTAAAAAATACAGGTTTGCTGTGTTTAATAATAATAAGCATCCAGTGCATATATTTATTTAATTAAATTGCAGCCTGTGATTTGGCTGCAATTTAATTAGCTTTATCAGTGCAGTTAATCATGCAGTCCTACATTACGCAGCAGTTTTGTGTTCAGCGTGGACAAATGACTTGTAACTGGAAACTTGTCACATCAAGCATGGAGTAATGCAACATCCCGATTGGCTTATTGCCTTAATAAAATGATTTATTACTGAACATTTGGTTTTGAAAAGGAAATGGTTATGGTTTCTTTCCCCAAGCCAAAATAGCATCAGGATCAAATAGCAAGGGAATGATGTGACAAATGAATGTAAACATGGTATCATATAGGAAAATCATTCTTAATAGTATATGATAAGCTTTTGAAATGATGAGGGACATCATGGTGCTTTTATACACATCAGCAGCCTGGCTCTGACTGTCTGACTGAACTTGATGATCTATATATCATCTGATCTGGAACCCCCTATAGGAATTCCTTAGATAGTGATCAACTCCGCCCACTCTTAAACAAAAGAAGCATCTCACTGAATCTAAGAGCTCCAACTAAAATGCCTAGACATACTCCTGTCCTCTGATCATCATCCCCAGGGAAGTTGATTTGGATCTGAGGGAAAAATCCTTTTGGATTTGTCACGGAAGCGATCGCTAATCCCAAGACATAATCCACCGACTGTCTCTGACCGTCTGAATTAGTGTTATCGCACGGCTCTCTAGAGACATAATACACTGGATTAACATACTTTCTAAGTATATTTTGTCCCTGTGTGTGTTGTATTTGGGAATATTGTGATAATGTTGGAATGACCCAGCCAAAACAAAAACATTCTTCTTCCAAAAGATTGGATTTATGACAGGGTTGTGCAAAGGCTTTTATTGGGTTTTTAATACTTGCAGTTGGCTCTCCCACTCTTCAAACCTCTCTCCCAAAACGCACCCCTCTGTGAAAGCCAAATGATAAACTTCGGTTTGTGTCCATTTCAAACAGCGGAAATATTTTGCCTTTGGAAAATATTAGCTTAGAGCTTGTAAGGAGGAACATAAATGTAGCAAGTGTTTTTTTGTGAGGATTGAAAGCCCATGTCAATGGTCTGCTCCTTCGTGTTTTTTTTTAATGGTGTACCTTGACTGGTAGCGCATGGCACTGTCAATGGCAAGGTTATGGGGCCAAATGAATAAATGTACAATTTGAAACCTGTTTTTAATTAAATCAGGATGCTTTAATTATCTGTTAATGGGTGTTCATAATCATTATTAACGAGAGAGTGTTGCTGTTTAATGCGGTAAAGGCCACCATCTTTGAATGCTTGTGATTCAAAGAACACCAACACTTTATTTTAATCCGTTTTGTGAGTCTTGAATCAGAGTTAATGGCCTGTTGCCACAGATCAGTGTTGCCAACTTGGCAGCATCGTTGTTTTGGTGCCTTTTTTTTAGCTGCCTGATGCCTATCATTCAGTCTAGCTGTTTTTCAGTGTGGCTTGGACCCTTTTAAATCTCTCTGTGGTTTTACATGCGTATGGAACAAGATGCATTGCAGAATAATTGGTCATGGGCTGAATTCAACAAAAATGCTCTAAATTAATGTTTTTTGTTTTGTTTTTACTTGCTTGGAAATGTATATCTTGCAGTATTATGATTTGAACACACATTCTGAGATGAAATATGTTGCAGAATTTAACTTGCATTTTGTGTGTATACTTTTTTTTTTATATAGGATTCTTTGAATAGTGTGTAAAACCGATTTTCCATCGGAATTACCCATAACAAATTGTCCCAATTTGTTTTTAAACTCCATTGTTGATTCGAATAGCAAACAACTCTTACTGCACACACTGCAACAGACAATTAAAAATGGTGGTTGAAATAAAATGCTGCGTGGAGTCAACCAATCAGCATGTTTAGCACCCAAGTCCCACCCATGAAAGTTTCTCCAGGGACTTTCTGAGGGGGAAATATTTACCTGGAACTTCATTTAGAACTTGGTCCCTGCGATTGAAACACACCAAGTACCACCCCAAAGTCCCTAGTTCCTGGGGAAAGTTCCTGCAGTAGAAACGATGCTTAAATGGCTGAATTTAATTTGGAATTATGTGAATTTTTAGTCTTGTTGAATTCCTGTTTGCATCCTCAATTCGAATTCAGGAATTGGACTGGAGTTTAAAGGAACACTCCACTTTTTTTGAAAACAGGTTCATTTTCCAACTCCCCTAGAGTTAAACAGTTGAGTTTTCGAATCTATTCAGCCGCTCTCCGGGTCTGGCGATACCACTTTTAGCATAGCTTAGCATAGTTCATTGAATCTGATTAGACCGTTAGCATCTCACTCACAAATGACCGAAGAGTTTTGATATTTTTCCTATTTAAAACTTGACTTCTGTAGTTACATCGTGTACTAAGACCGACGGAAAATGAAAAGTTGCGATTTTCTAGGCCGATATGGCTAGGAACTATACTCTCGTTCCGGCGTAATAATCAAGGAACTTTGCTGCCGTACCATGGGTGCAGCAGGCGCAATGATATTACGCCTTTGATATTATGATAATTCCTAGCCATATCGGCCTAGAAAATCGCAACTTTTCATTTTTCGTCGGTCTTAGTACACGATGTAACTACGGCTGAATGGATTCGAAAACGGTAAAACTCAACTGTTTAACTCTAGGGGAGTTGGAAAATGAGCCTATTTTCAAAAAAAGTGGAGTGTTCCTTTTAAAAAGCATTTTCAGTTCAATACTGAATAGTAGAGCTACACAATTCTAGATAAACTGAGAATCAATTTTTTGTTGTTGTTTAAAATAGATATCACAATTCTCCCATGATTTTGAATAGACAACTAAAAATAATGCGTAATTTACTAGAGGTTCTTACAAAATGTTAAAGGTGTTACAGAGGATGTTTTCTACGACTGAGAAACCAAAGACTGTTAGTGAGTTTGTTACGTCCCTCGTTAGTTAGATGTTATTTATCTAGGAATATTGTTAGACATAACATTATAATAGCATGTGTGTGTAATGACAGTAAACGGGATGGCAAAAAAAAAAAGGAAAGGACAGACAAACCAGCAATATCATTTGAAAAGTTTTAATTGCATTAAATAAGTGAAATAATATAATAGTAAAGTAATAAAGTAGATTTACAATATATACAACGTAACAAGAATAAACAACAAAAGACCTGGAGGAGAGGAAGGAGCGAAAAAGTGGAGCTTAAATCAAAAAACTCAATATAACAAAAAGAAATAACTAAAGTTAGAAAACTAACCTAACTAACAAAAGAAAATGTAGAAAGAAACCTCTTCAGCGTTCAGAACGCATAACTAAACCATACTGCCTAACAAAACAAAAACATACAAAAATAGCCCACTCTGTACGACTAGTGTGTCTAATACATTGGTTTCCCCTGCGTGTGTAAATGTAGGTCGCGACCTGCTTACCTGACTCCCAACCTCTCCAGCCAGGCTACATAGCGTTAGACCGGGATATGAGATGAAGGTTTCACGAGTCAGTACTGGTCCAGCATATGAGATGAAGGTTTCACGAGTGTAGCGTCCATAAACAATCAGCATTTCAAAAATTAAGCGTGTATCAGACACACGAGCACGAACAAAACATAAGCATGCCCAACACAATAAGAGGAACTGATCCGACTGCAGGAATAACAAAAGCAGTTAACGCCCAGACACTGATCAGTCTCTCAGACTGGTCTCTCGAACGAGAGAACAGTCCTCCTCGAGCGTGCCTCCTCTACCCAGCCCAAAAGTCCGTTCTTTGAGCTGCCGCCATTGAAATTAAGCTGCTCATCAGCCGCACCGTAACCAGCGATTGGTGGCACGATGACGGACGTCAGACCCTTACGCCAGCAGATTGACGGACTGATCGTCCAATCAGAAAATCGCACCTGAAACAGAGTACACAGACACGCACACATGTGCAGCAACTCAAAAAAAAAAACAATTACGTAGCACAGCGTACGTAACAGAGTTTTTGAAATGAGCGCATGCGTAAGAACAACCCCTCCTTCATTTCGAGGGAACGCCTCCCAAAACTCGTGCACGAGTATTGGAACACGAGTGTTTGTTTACCACCGGCATTCGCTGTGTCGTGTTAGTGGATTCATTATGTCGGACTCACCGCAGGTAACTCATAATCTGCAGTTGTTACTCCTGACAAAAATATTGCATGCGGCGCCTGTGGAAAGTTACTGGAGCGCGCACGTCTCTCACAAGGAACGTAATGGCAGTGATTGACAAGCCAGAGGACCAATCGTTGACGCGATGATCGCGTAAACGATTGGCTGATGTTTTTAAGGCCCTACCTCGTGCACAGATGTATATTGATATTATTCCTTTCAGTCTTTTATCAGTTAGTAAAGACAGTTTCAAGTAATATTGCAAAAATGTATAAAACAAAACATACTCTGTAACACCTTTAATTGCTGCAGTCTATTTAAAAAAAAAATTATTAATTTGAATAAATGTTCATTATTCATTACTGGATAAATCAGCGTTTTTGAACAAATCTCTTGAATAAATGATTCAATAAAAAATACATTAGGGCTGCGTCCGAAAACTGCTGACTTTGTAGGCAGCTTTTGCGCATGAAGGTACCTCTCAACTGATTTCAGACAGACTCCTGAGGCAGGTTTAATGATCTACAGCAAAATATAGTGAGCTTTGGTGATAACTAAGCAAATATTAAATTTTTACAATAGTAATTTCTCGCTAGAAATGACATCAGAAGTTGTAAACGTTGGTCAAAAACATTTATGATAAAACTGACCACCAACCGCAACATTCAGATGCCAATCTTTATTTTTTAGTTCAACTGTCACAGAGTGGAAATCACAGAATTGTGGAATATCAAAAGGAGCGAAGGATACATCTATGTTGCCTTCAAATATCGATCAGATGAAGGAATCTCAGGAGACAGGAAGTGAACCTAACATTGGATTCGGACGTGCCTTGATGCCTTCATACCTTGAAATGCATCCTCCGAAGGCAGCATTTTTAAGCTTTCGGACACAGCCTAGGTGTGTTCAACTTGAAGCGGCGCTGCGCAGACCGATCAGTGTATGACATCAATGTACCATGAGAGCGATCAGAGAGCCAGACAGCTTCTTATGCTTTCAAATCGCTCTCGTGGTATTTTGTCATACACCAATCGTTCTGCGCAGCGACGCTTCAAGTCGAGCTCACCTATCGTCTAACAGTCACTTGTCACCAGACTCGCCACCTACTGGTGTAACAATGTAATTGATACAATCTTTATTTGAAGCATCAAGCTACTTTCAAAAGGTGATTTACTCTTTTTTGATCACTACCATAGACAACAGTGTTTATATCCAAAATATAAACTTCTATAAACTATATCCCAGTATTTCTGTAGTAATTTGTATTATTGTAACACAGAAATAATACTGGTTGTGAAACTGCTGTGCTGCGTAAACGCAAATTTGAATATTCTGCTGTGATTGTGCTTGACAAGGTTTCATAGACCTAGCCAAAATTAGTTGTGATTTAGAAATAGAAATCATGCTGCTCTACTGAATAGTGTAGAATTTCAGTTCAAGTTGTGCTTAGTTCTCTTCAGCCATTCAGATCTCCAGACAATGAGGCACAGTTGTGTTTTATTGAACTTAGACCCATGAAATTATATTTGTTATTGGTTAATGGTTCACAAGCACAGTACTAGCACAAGAACTTAAACTTGCACAGTAACAAACAGTTATTAGTAGGGATGTAACGATGCATCTGAAACCGATTGAAAATCGATTAAAATATGTGATGATTCAAGTCTGTTGAGATGCTAAATGAATCGCGATACATTTTTGGGGACGGGGGTTTATATGAATGCATATCTGAGGAGAGCTGACTGGGTTCAGAAAAGTTTAGACATTATTTTCTTGTCATCTTACTACCGTACAATGCATTTTAAAGCAGTTTTAGCACACAGTGCTGCTTTGTTTACTGCGGTAACCATGGAAGCGCTGTTCCTTAAGCACCACCTGCTGTCAAGACAGTGAATTTGTGTTCTCATGCAGCCCGTCTGCTGTTATGAAGTTTTATGTAACATAATTTTACAAAGCTAAAGTCTGAACATTCTGTTTTTTCTTCAAATGTAAAAAAGTATACAATCTGCATGTATGCAGCATCTTTGTTGGGATCGTGATTAAAATGCAATGGTTGCCTCCTAATTTTAATTGGCTACAGATAGTTCAGCCTGTAATAGAGCAGATAAACATCTTGTTCATATACTCATATGAAGAGATTTCTTTTATTTGTATTATTTATTTATTTATTTATTTATTTGATTTAGGACCTGTTTTAAAATTTCAATTTAGTTTTGTTATAACGATATTTCAATTTCACAAAGAAATATGCAGCATTTTGTCTTAGAAATAATTAAAAAAACACTTTCTCATTTAAATTTGTTAAAAAATCATGAGAAAATTGAATCGTGAAACCAGTGTTGTGAATCGTATCGAATCGTGAGTTGTTACATCCCTAATTATTATTGTAGGTCACCAGTCATTCTTGATATGTGAAGAGAAAATAAAAAATATTTTATGATATGCTGTGAAATAAGATAAATATTGTATAAGTATTGCCTTGTAAAAAGACTTTTATTATGAGTTTGAACCATAAAGGTTGTTGCACTAATCTCCAGTGAACATCTGAAAATGAGTTAAGCCAATAGAACATTTTTAGCTGATTAATTGATTTGGTGAAACACACAACCAGCCTTTTCTTATCTATATTTCTCTTATCGATGAAACATTTTCCAAATGATTAGTGTCTCTTAGTGCGGTATGTCTTAATGGAAAGGAGTACTCATTAATTCTTTCTCATCTATCTTCAGGTTTGATAATCCAGCTGCTGTCAGCTCCACCCCAACCAGGCAGCTGACCTTCAACTACCTCCTGCCAGTAAACGCCTGGCTGCTGCTCAACCCCTCTGAGCTGTGCTGTGACTGGACGATGGGCACTATTCCCCTGGTGGAGTCCCTGCTTGACCCTCGCAACTTTGCCACATTGGTATTTTATGGCTTGCTGAGCTTCCTGGCTTATCACAGCCTTTGGTACAGCCACAGTTCTGCCAAGATCGTTATGATGGTACGTTTGTGGGTGGGGCTTATGGAAATTTGGATTATGTGTGATTTGAAAGAACAACATATGTAATTTTGATCTTTTTTGTTTAGTGAAGATTGTGACGATTTTATATATATATTAAGAGGGGTGCCAGCCTGGCTAATCATCCAGACAAATTTTAAATTCTCAGCAATTAAACCGCCCCAAAGGAATCTAATAAAATGTCCTCAACAATTTATACAATCCCTATCTTATCCTGTTTCTTTAGTGTAATTTAGTTTTTTTCACAAATTCAAATGACCCTTCACAACCCAAAGCAAATAAAAAAAAACATATATTCACATATTCAAGAAGTGCAATACAAAGTTCATAATACCCATACACATTCCATCAGTACAACAAATCCAAACACAGCAAATGAACACCAATATACAAAGCATTTACAAATACATAGTTATTCAGTCCCTTCAGCATACTTTTACAAATAACCATTTAACGTGGAGGAAGTTTTTAGCGTAGATCAAAGTCTTTTGAAAGTGCCCGTGGAGCGTGTGTATTGTCCGTAACGTATCCAGTCCAAAGAAATAAAACCCACCCCTAAATACAAATAAAATATAATTAACACAAAACAAAATAACCAGCGAATTTACAACATCCCCTAAAATAAACAATAACAAAAGAAAATTAAACTTACACTTTCCCTAGCACGACTGGTTTACCGTCAGTCTCCGTTTACGTCAGGATAGATGCACCATAACTCTCCATACACCGCTTCAACAAGCGTTTCAAACATTCCATACACAAGCGGGAGATTCAGTTAGTCCATTCACCGCGGGAGATTCAAAGCGACACCAAGAGCAAAAACGCCAAAGTTTCTCCATAACACCGGACATTTTCCTTTTCCCCCGGGGGTGCATNAGATATTTCTTTGTTGGTTGACAGCACAGTAGCACAGCTGGGTAAGAATACTCCAGATTTCTCAACAGGGGCTCGTGATAGTGCATCTGGGACAGTATTATACTTCCCTTTTCTATATTCAACTACAAAATTGAATTCTTGAAGTCTTAGGGCCCATCGAATCAGGCGTGTGCTGGGCTTTTGGGTTTTAAAAACCCATACAAGGGAGGAGTGATCAGTGACCACTGTGAAATTTCTCCCTTCCAGATAATACCTCCACTTCTCAATAGCCCAAACCACAGCCAAACATTCTTTTTCTGTTGTGGAGTAGTTTCTCTCAGCTTTATTTAAACTACGACTAGCAAAGGCTAGAACTTCTTCTTTTCCGAATCCCACTTGTTGTACAAGTACTGCACCCAACCCGACATCACTAGCATCAGTATATACAACAAAAGGAAGATCTAATTTAGGATGTCCCAAGATTGGTGGGGACACAAGAAGTTTCTTCAAAGCTTCAAAAGATTCCTGGCACTTTTCACTCCACACAAACTTACTACCTTTTCGTTTTAAGGCATTTAAAGGTTCACTGAGCTGAGAAAAGTTGGGCACAAAACGATGATACCACCCAGCCATTCCAAGAAATCTTTGGAGTTCTTTCAGAGATTTAGGTGTAGGGAATTCCTGTACTGCCTTTATTTTTTCAGGATCAGCCTCCACTCCTGCTGGGGAGACTACATGACCAAGAAATTTCAAAGAGGTACGGAAAAAATGACTCTTTTGCATGTTAACAGTGAGATTGGCCTCTCGTAGCTTGTCTAAGACAGCTTGCACATCCTGGAAATGCTGCTCAACAGTGGGAGAATAAATAATGATATCATCCAAATATACAAAACAGATGGTGCCACGAAGTTCCCCCAAAACTTGTTCCATCAACCTTTGAAAGGTCGCGGGAGCATTTTTAAGTCCAAAAGGCATTACATTGAATTGAAATAACCCTAAAGGACACACAAAAGCAGTCTTGTCTTTGCTTGCTTCATCCATAAGGACCTGCCAATATCCACTATTCAAGTCTAAAGTGGAAAAAACAGCTGCTCCAGCCAGCGATTCCAGGATTTCCTGAATAGTAGGTATTGGGTAAGCATCTGTTTGTGAGAGAGCATTTAATTTACGATAATCCACGCAAAATCTAAGTCCCCCTGTTTTCTTAGGTATCATAACCACAGGAGCAGCCCAGGCTGAAGATGACGGTTCAATGATTTTATTTTCCAACATCTCATTTATGTGTTCTTTCATAATGCTCAATTTGGCTGGGGAAACACGATAAGACTTTTGCTTAAGAGGCATTTCTTGTGTCAGAAAGATCTTGTGAGTAAGCACATTAGTGCATCCCAACTTAGTAGTACAAACATCAGCATTTGCCTCTATTTGCGCAAAAAGATGTTGTTTTTCACACTCTTTTAAATTGACATCATGGATCATGGGATCAGGAGACTTAACAGATAGTTTCAGATCAGAAAACTCTGTTGGACAAGGAGGTATAGCAGAGAATAAAGCAACTGGTGACTTCACAACCCACTCCTGATGTTCTTTCTGGAAGGCATACTTATTCTTTTCATCCTGAAACCAGTACATCTGATTCATAACATCAAGCTGCATTCCACTGAAAAAGAGGAAATCAAGTCCAATAACAGCAGAAAAAGCAAGAGTCTGGGAGGATAAAACAACAACAGGTAAGGTACAAGATCTGTTGTGAAACATGATTTCTACCTCCGTCCAGCCCAAAGGTTGTCTTGCACCACCATCAGCCAAATATAAAGGTCCATTAGTCCATTTGCTCAATTCATCTGAAGGTGTTTTTAATTTTTTCCAAAGACTATCATTTAGCAATGTATACGAGGAACCAGTGTCAAGGAAAGCCCCACCTTTCCAAGTACCAATAGATATTGGAACAACCAGCTGTTGGGGAATTGTCACATTGACATTGGTAAATCTTGGATTTAATTTCAAAGTTTTACCTTTGGAAGAACGAGAATGAGTAAGAGTACTCACAGTCGGATGTTCAGTTTTTTTCTGGTAATTTTGACCAGATGAGGAATGAGAGGCTTTATTATAGAATTTACTTTTAGTAGAAGATGTTAGTAGTGGACAAGTTGCAGGAGAGTGAGCACTTTTACAACGCCAACAAAGCACAGTAGGAGGGGAATTAGCAACAATGGGTTGTGAAATGTTGTGATGGCCCGTAGAAGAATGTTGAGGTTTTGGTTGGGATTTTTTAATAAATTCTCTCCTCTGTTCGTAGTTCCGCTGGTTTTCTCTATCCTTTTCCAGTTGTTGGCCCAAACGTACAAGTCCATCCACTGTACCCACACTACTACTTCTTATTTGACTAGCCAATTGTGGATTTGTATTTTTCAAGATCATTTTTATAATTTCCTCTTCCTCAATGTCTGGTTTCCAACGTTTACAAAGAGATCGATACATATAAGCAAAATCACGAATGCTCTCTCCTTCCCCTTGTACACGAGTTCTAATGCGCTCTGCCAATTCATCTTCATAATCCTCAGACAAAAATGCAGTTCGAAACTTCTGCTCAAACTCATCCCAGGTGGTTATTTCCAATCTTGCCACATCCCACCAATCTCTAGCAGTTCCATGCAAAACATTCCTAAGAGTTACAAAGAGCTCTTCTTGAGTGAGGGGTTGCAAAGCTAAAAAATCATTACACTTTTCCAAATACAACAAAGGATCTGGAGTATCCTCCATCCTCCCAAAAGAAGGAAACTCAAGTTTAATTGGACTTTTAACAAGAGACCTGGATTTTGAATCTTCATGCATGAAAGAATCATTATGCGACAAGAGACCTCTTCCCACAACATTTTGCATCGTGGATTGCAGTCTGTGAGGATCAGGAGCAGCTTCTGACTGAAAATCCATGGTAAAAGGAAAGGTTGTTTGAACAGAAGCATCACCAAGAGATGTAACTGGAAGTGATTGGTTTTTCATGGATTGAACTTCATGAATGCTTTGGTCCACCTGTTTTGAGAGAACAGATATTTCAGTTTCCAACTGATTTACAGTCTGCACCATTGGAGTCATAACAGCATTAATATCTTTCAGCACTTCAGAATGTAGATGCTTCACACGCCAGGTTATAGTAGAAGTTATTTGATTCTGCAAATGTTCAACATGATTGCTCACAATCTGAGCTAATTCCATTTGTTTCTCATTCACAAGAGTAGTCATAGATTCAGAAAGTTTTGAAATAGTCTCTTTCAATTCATCTTTATATTTCTCTTGAGTGTTCAAGAGGGTTTCAATTTTTTCATTCACAACAGTGGAAAGATGATGTTGAGAAAGACGAATAGTTTCCACAGCTTGAAATGAAGAGTCTAATTTGTGAAAACCCCCTACAGGAGGAATATGATGTGGTTGTAAGGAGGGAAGAGTTATAGATTCTTCACATAAATCCATATCCAAAAGAGAGCATTGTGTAACATCAACATGCACAGGAGAGGATTGAGTAACTAAAACACCAGATTCAACTATATGATCAGATGAAGGTTGCCTTAAATCAAGAGATGAAGTATATTCAGGTGCTTCATTAATATCCAATAACAAATCCTCCAACTCAGACATACTTGTGGAAGTGGTCATTTTGGTTTCAACAAAAACACATCAACAGGAGATTATTCAATGTCCCATCTGGGGTGCCATTTTTTATGTGACGATTTTATATATATATTAAGAGGGGTGCCAGCCTGGCTAATCATCCAGACAAATTTTAAATTCTCAGCAATTAAACCGCCCCAAAGGAATCTAATAAAATGTCCTCAACAATTTATACAATCCCTATCTTATCCTGTTTCTTTAGTGTAATTTAGTTTTTTTCACAAATTCAAATGACCCTTCACAACCCAAAGCAAATAAAAAAAAACATATATTCACATATTTAAGAAGTGCAATACAAAGTTCATAATACCCATACACATTCCATCAGTACAACAAATCCAAACACAGCAAATGAACACCAATATACAAAGCATTTACAAATACATAGTTATTCAGTCCCTTCAGCATACTTTTACAAATAACCATTTAACGTGGAGGAAGTTTTTAGCGTAGATCAAAGTCTTTTGAAAGTGCCCGTGGAGCGTGTGTATTGTCCGTAACGTATCCAGTCCAAAGAAATAAAACCCACCCCTAAATACAAATAAAATATAATTAACACAAAACAAAATAACCAGCGAATTTACAACATCCCCTAAAATAAACAATAACAAAAGAAAATTAAACTTACACTTTCCCTAGCACGACTGGTTTACCGTCAGTCTCCGTTTACGTCAGGATAGATGCACCATAACTCTCCATACACAGCTTCAACAAGCGTTTCAAACATTCCATACACAAGCGGGAGATTCAGTTAGTCCATTCACCGCGGGAGATTCAAAGCGACACCAAGAGCAAAAACGCCAAAGTTTCTCCATAACACCGGACATTTTCCTTTTCCCCCGGGGGTGCATGACGTCACATGTACTCGCTCTTTATTTAAAGGGGAAACAACCGCTCATTAGCGGAGTTAATCAAATGAAGTTCGCTACAAGATGCATGTCTGTAACCACAAACCGAATGAGAAGATGCTGATTCTTGACTTTTTATTATGGTTTTCTATATAAACGCACACGAAAAACTCAGAGGAAATTGAATTGTTCATTCAGAAACATTTTGAAATAATACTGGCCTTATTTGCAGTCTGTCAGAAACAATTTAGGTGTGTTTTCATCCATACTAGATGACCCATGCACATGAACGGGTTTCCCAGAATTCAAGTAAACCTAATCCTGAATTAAGTATTTCTCATAGTATCATGTAAGTTAAAGGTATGGTTCACCCAAAAATGAAATTTCTGTCATTAATTACTCACCCTCATGTCGTTCCAACCCCGCAAGACCTTCAATCATCTTCGGAACACAAATTAAGATATTTTGATGAAATCAGAGAGGTTTTTTATCTCCCATAGAAAGCAACGAAATACCACATTCAAGGTCCAGAGAAGTAGTAAAGACATCATTAAAATAGTCAACGTGACTACAGTGGTTGAACCTTAATGTTATGAAGTGACAAGATACTTTTTGTGCGCAAAACAAAACAAAAATAACGACTTTATTCAACAATTTTTCCTCTTCCCTGTCAGTCTGCTACGCAGTTGCATAAATAAGAAAAGAAAAGCACCCCTCTCTCGTCTTCTGTACAAACTTACCCCTCTCTCTTTAAAGTATGATGTACGTCAGGTGACCTGTAAATGTGAAAAAACTGTTTCCATTGCAGTTTTGCGAAATATTCCTTTTTCGATAGCGCCTCATGCGGGCTTGTAAACTTTTTTGCGCTATATGGGAATTTTTGCGAAATTAACTTGTTTCCATTGAGCGTATTTTCAATTCGCAATTTCAATTTGCGCTATTTAAAGGGTAATGGAAACGCTATTGTTAATTTGAGGAATTTTCGATGTATATGTCGCCACCTGGAGAAAATAAACTTTAGGCATCCTAGACAAACTTCTCATGGAATTTTTTTCAACTAATGTACAAATGTTTTGTTTAGATTTGAATTGATTGAGTCACTTCAATAAGCACTATTGTTCTTACTTCATTTAAACAAAGTATTATATTGCAGTTCCTTAAGTTTCTGCCCAACTGGTGTACTACTCCATTTTACATCCTTTTACTCTAATTTGGTGCTTGGCGAGTGAATTAATTTTGGATCCTGTTTGTCAGGATTATGTTTCAATCACATCAAATCAGTAATACAATCTGACAAAATAATTTTTGCTGTTCAAGCTCAAATCACTCTATAGAGATGCAATCTGGAGGAAACTAAAAGTAGCTCATGCCTCAATCGAAAAGGCGATTGATTTAACTAGAAGGAAGTTAAAGAAGGCACTTAATGTCTAGAAATGCATGTGCGTCATATAATTACAACCCATAACGGTACATTTATGGGCAAGATATTAATCCAAAAGCTGCACTTAAAAAATGTTCACACTATTTCATACCCGCAGTGCTTTCTGGACCTTTTTTTTTTTTTTTTTTTTTTTTTTTTTTACCGCTGTTGGAAACTGTCTCAACTCACAGTGAATGATTAATGTCATCCGTCTGAACACACAGATTTCCCCCTCACTGAACTTTTGCAACTACGTGTATTTCATGTTTTGCATTAACATTTTGCTCTGATCGCTGTGGTTAAGGAGACAGAGAACAGGTTGCATGAGGATAGTGGTCCGAATCTGTTTTACTTGGCCATGGTTAGTTATTTTAATGATTCCCTGTGCACAGACCCTCGACACTCACTCTGAGCAAACAGGAAACACTTTTGTTGTGAAAGTTTGGCTAATTTGACTGTGAAGGTTTTTTTTCTACATTGCATGTTCCAAAGCAACCAAACAGCACCCAGCGCCGCAGCTTGATAACCACAGACAAAGCTCTTGTTTGTGCAGAAACTTCTTTCATCATGATTGATTTTGGCCTCTGAAGCATCAAGCAAATTGGATAAATATGATGTTCCCTGTACTGCTGCTTTCGGCTCTGTTAAATCCACCCCTGCGTAAGCAACGCTTGACGGTTTAGTTCTTGACGTACTCTGAAGCTGCTGCCAAAACCAATTTCTGCGATTTCACTTTCAAGACCGCACAATGCGAGATAAATGCCCCTGTTTTTTGGGATGGCGTGAAAAAAAAGACTTCTCTATACGACACCCTGCGGTTTAAGTGATGATAAACTAATACATTTGAGCGTGCTTTGAAAAGTGACTCTTCTGCTAATAAAAATGGAGAGATTAGCCGTAGCTAGACAAAACAAAATTAGTTTGTTCTTCAAACAGGGTGTCCAAGGGCTGTGCCCTTGCAGGGGTTCAGTGTTTCAAAAAATCCTGATCCATCACCTTGTCATAAGGTACTTTTCGTAAATAAAACCTATAATCCCAATCTTACATCTTGCGGCCTGGCATGCATTGTGCAAGACAGGCATGTTTGCTTGTGATTATGATGAGAAGGACCATGTTTGAGGAGCATTGCAATTACATGTTCTCATTTGCGTTGAATCAATCATATCTGTTTGAACATTTTCACCATTCAGAGAAATTGGACCATCGTGATTATGTAGCTCGCTAGTTTTCTTGCACTTGTCCTACAGGTCATTCATGTATAATTGGGTTTAGTTCCAGATTAATCAAACTCATGGTCTTGGTTTCAGACAAAGCTTTATGAAACCAGAGTGATTAGCATTCAGACCTGCACAAGCTTGTCTGAACCAAACAATGAGAACATTTAAATCCAAGATTTTTTTTTGCTTATTGAGTTTCTTAGTTTACTGGGTCATTTTTGTGCCCACTCAGGGTTGCCGCTTAGACAAATCCCTGACTGGATTCAGGAGCAACTGGCGTTTCTACTTCCTCTCATTAGATTTCAAAGAGAAAGAAAAAAAAACAGGCCATTTCATTGTTGAATGGTCAATGAACACTTTCCTGTATTGGGATATGGACTGTTTAAAGGCTTGATAGTCTTGAGAAACATTTGAAAAAAAATCTCGAAGCTTGCACAAACTTCAGACATCAGTGAGGCTTTTAGACATCACCTGCATACTAAATAGTATTTTATACCTTGACATCTTAATGCAAGTTAAGGAACACAACAGGAGTAATTTTGAATAAAGTACTGGTTGCTTCTCTTGCTAATGTACTGGTTTAAGTTTTGGTCGACTCAGTGATTCAAAGATTATCAGTGAACAATGAATCAAATTTTTGTTTGTTCTTCACACAGATCTATTATATGACTTTAAAAGACTTAAAGGGTTAGTTCGCCCAAAAATGAAATTTCTGTCATTAGTTATTCACCATCATGTTGTTCCAAACCTGCAAGCCCTTGTTCATCTTCGGAACACGAATTAAGATATTTCTGAGTTGTTTTTTTTTATCCCCCATAGAAAGCATCAAAATTACCACATTCAAGGTCCGGAGAAGTAGTAAAGACATCATTAAAATAGTCCATGTGACTACAGTGGTTGAACCTTAATGTTATGAAGTGACGAGAATACTTTTTGTGTGCAAAAACAAAACAAAAACAACGACTTTATGCAACAATTTCCTCTCTACCCTGTCATTCTCATACACAGTTTATGTTGAAGACACATTGCAGAGCTTCCGTGTTTACGTCTGAACACTAGCTCTGTATTGGTCATTATTTTTTTGATTTTGCGCACAAAATGTATTCTCGTCACTTCATAATATTAAGGTTAAACCACTGTAGTCACGATGACTATTTTAACAATGTCTTTATTACTTCTCTGGACCTTGAATGTGGTGATTTTGTTGCTTTCTATGGGAGATAAAAAACCTCTCGGATTTTATCAAAAATATCTTAATTTGTGTTCCGAAGATGAATGAAGGTCTTAAGGCTTTGGAACAACATCAGGGTGAGTAATTAATGACAGTAATTTCATTTTTGGATGATAAAGTAATGTAGCAGACAAGTCATTTTTCTGGTACCTTTACATCCTTTTTGGAGTTTGAAAGCTCCAGTCTGAGCGACCAAAGAACAATGAAAAGAGCAACCAGCACATTATTCAAAATCTCTTTTTGTGCTCCACAAAAGAAAGAAAAGGTCAGATTGTTCCCCTTTTTCCCAATTACTCCTTTTACTATAACACGTTCTCCTTGGGATAGACCCCCTGGTCATGAGCTCAAACATCCCATGTAATTTACGGTGTTATTGCCGAAGATGAAAGGAAGTTATGTAAATAACCCATGATAAATGTCTCCAGAAGGCATCTAAGATATGAGCTGTGCTTTTAGATAGTTTATTCACTGTTGTGAAAGTATTTTGTTGGGTGTGAAAAATGACATAGTACTATTTTCTTTCTTTATTAACTGATTAATGCACTTCCTTTGAAAGCAAGAAATGTGCATGCAAATTGCATACACATTGAGCTATTCCTTTAATACAAATATTTTTTGTCTCCCTAAGGCATTGTCTCTGATCGTCCTTCCTTTCATCCCTGCATCCAACCTGTTTTTCCCTGTGGGCTTTGTTGTTGCCGAAAGGGTCCTATATGTGCCGAGCATGGGATTTTGTGTTTTGGTGGCCCATGGGTTCAAACTCCTCTCCCAAAGAGGGTAAACATCCATTTATCAAATCCTTATACTTTATTTCCTTTGAGTGACTTGTTCAGAGACTCATTCTCTTGTTTTTGTGATGTTATCCAGAGGCCTAAAGAAAATGTCTTGGTTGCTCATGGGAGTTCTTCTAACAACACACACCTTGAAGACTTTCAACAGAAACTGGGACTGGGAGTCTGAATACACGCTTTTTACATCTGCACTGAAAGTATGAACACATCCAAGGACACATTATTCATTTATAGATGCACATCTGGCTGCAGGCTCATACATATTATATGCTTGTATTTTGAGATCATTACTTAGAATAAATCCAGCTCACTGTCTTGTATCAAAGGACGAGTCCAGACGTTAACAAGAGTACAATGAAATGATGTCTGAAAAATGATTTGTAATGTCAGCCTGGTATGCTTGAATCAGTTGAAAATTGTTTTCCTCCAGGTGAACAGGAACAATGCCAAACTCTGGAACAATGTCGGACATGCTTTGGAGAATCAGAACAGTTACGAGAGAGCTTTGAGATACTTCCTTCAGGCCACAAGAGTGCAACCAGGTAATTGACTCAACCGGGTAATCATTTTAAGGTTACCTAATAAGCATCTTTAATGTAAACTTGATCATTTCACTCAGGTAATTATGCATGAAATGGGATATTCCGTGAGAAAATATGTAGATTGTTTTATCCATTGGGAATTTATCGGAGTGGGCATTACATTCTGATAATAAAGTCGGACTGAATGCCTAATCAGCCGTTTGATTGTTGGCTATTATCCAATAGCCCACGCGGACTTAATGACATCAGCAGAAAAGTAAGTCATTTTAGAGGAAGAGCAAGTTGTTGCATTTTAACTTAAGATTTTGAAAAAAAGTTTCTGGGATGGAGGGGAGATAACTGAATCATTAACTGGTGCATGTTAAGACCATTAAAGGGATAGTTCACCCAAAAATGAAAATTGTCATCGTTTACTCAACCTCAAGTTGTTCCAAACCTGTATTAATTTCTTTCTTCTGCTGAAAACAAAAGAAAATATTTTGAAGAAGGTCAGTAACCAAACAGTTGATGGGCCCCATTGACTTCCATAGTATTTTTTGTCCTTACATCAACCGTTTGCTTATCCATATTCTTCAAAATATCTTCTTTTGTCTTCAGCAGAAGAAAGAAATTCATACAAGTTTGGAACAACTTGAGGGTGAGTAAATGATGACAGGATTTTCATTTTTGGGTGAACTATCCCTTTAAAGAATGTAACTGAGGCAATTATATTTTCATTCGGAGTTGTTTCAGGGAGTCATTTTAGGCAAAAGTGGTAATGATAAGTGACAGTTTGTCTTTGGGAATGAATTTGCACCACATTGTTTTTCACAGACACAAAATACTAAAAAGACGTAATATTTCCATCAGTTCTTTTAAAAATATTGGCAGAGGAAGTTAACGTGGAGCCTATTTTAAACAAAACTCTCCACTGGATATGTTGTTTTAAGGAGGTGTGGGAAATACTGCCTTATTATTATAAGTTTGGAGGCGTGTTGGTAAGGACAATTTCAAATTGTGTATAAGCTAACGAAGTAGTTTATGTAGTATTTCATGGGACTGTATGAAAATGTTGGCGTATAAAACTATTTTCGCACTTTAGTGTCTTGAGAATATGTGGATTTAAGGATTTGATGTGAGAAGATGAGGATTTAGGTTTTGTATTTGCTCTACTGTATCGTTGTCAGGCTACCTGTGAGGAAGATGGCTGTGGCTGCCAAAGGCATTAAACTATTGACTTTAATTGTTTGTTATGTTGGTTTATTAAGCTAACATGACTTGAGAGATCCACCACCCAAGATGTGTTTTTCCCAGATTAACTCTGTAAGCACATTATTGGATCAGGAAATCCTGGGCAGGCTATCTATGCGTGTCAGTTTGCTTTTCTTAACAAAAACTTCAGTGTGATCAAACGTTTCTAAGAAAATGCTGGTTGCATTATCAGTTTTACACATCGAAACCTACCAACGCTGATGGTTAGCTCTCCGTTGTTCGAGGTTACGTGGGCCACATGGCTGTAAAGGGTTGTAAAGGGAGAGCTTTCACAGGAGGTGCTTTTCCTCTTCCCGGTCCTTCCCGCCGATTTCTCATCCCAAATGTGTATTAAACTGGTCAGCTGCCTGAAACTGTTATTATTTGCTGCACTAAAGCCGTATAATTCACATTCCACTATGTACTCTGTCTTTGAGGTTTAGTCTGTGCCATATTCTTGATTTATGACTGCATACTAAACATTGTATCCTCTTCTAAGATGACATTGGGGCCCACATGAACGTTGGGAGAACCTACAAGAACCTAAACAGGTCCAGAGAGGCAGAGGAGGCATATCTAATTGCAAAATCCCTTATGCCACAGGTATGAAATTCCCATATCAGAAAAAAGTGTCAACAAACTTTGATATGAACGATAAAATTCTTTTCGAGCAGATCTTGATGTTGATTTTTAAATAATAATAAAAAAAAAAAATCATTGTTTTTTTATCAACTACCTAGCTATATTAAGTGCATCGCCCAACCATAATAATCTTCTAAGCGGTCTTCTGTGTTTATTGGTAGTTTTCATTGCAGTTCGGAAATGACTTCTAGTCTGTCACGAGAACCTGTTTCCTGCTTCCTGTTTTCCTCTCCTTCTGCATTCCCCTTTGCCGAATTATCTTTAATTTATCTCAAGATAAACTATCACTGCCTGAATGTTCTAAAACCCAACAAGCTAATCTGTAATTTTAAAGAAGGTAATCAAAATTTAGGGGATGTTTTGGCTTGGAGTTATTGGCTCTTAGGGACTCTTAAAAGGTCTGCAATCTTGTTCCACCTTTCTCTCTTTTCTTCAAATAAAAGGCTAAATAAACCCTAAAGTGAATAATGAATAGTTTGTGGTTTTTAGTCCATGTGTATTTGCGTTCATATATACGCTAGGTACTCCTAAATTTTAGCAATGATGAAAACAGTTGTGCTGCTAAATATTTTTGTGGAAACATGACATTTTTCAGGATAGAAAGTTCAAAAGAACAGCATTTATTTGAAAGGTAAACCTTTTGTTACATGTTAAATGTCTTTATTAAACTGGAATCAGTGAATCTTGAATTAGTATTTTTGTTGGATCTGGAAGTTTTATTCAGAATGTTATTCAATATGTGTCTAGAAGAATTACTGGCTAGTGTAGCTGTATTTAAAGGGTTAGTCCACTTTCAAATAATTTACTCACCCCCATGTCATCCAAGATGTTCATGTCTTTCTTTCTTCAGTCGAAAAGAAATTAAGGTTTTTGATGAAAACATTCCAGGATTATTCTCCTTATAGTGGACTTCAGTGGCCTCCAAATGGTTGAAGGTCAAAATTACTTTCAGTGCAGTTTCAAAGGGCTTTAAACGATACCAGACAGAACTGGCACTGCGTTCGTTCCATAAGTAGAATAGGGAAGGCGTAGGACATACAGTGTAAGCGGTTTGAAGAATAAGAAAGTGAAGTTTTGGCGGAAGCACGTGCAAGGCGATCATTTGTGTTTATAAAGCATATACAATTGTATTTTTTTCGAAAATGACCGATCGTTTTACTAGATAAGACTTATTCCTCGTCTGGTATCGTTTAAAGCCCTTTGAAGCTGCACTGAAACTGTAATTTGGACCTTCAACCGTTTGGAGGCCATTGAAGTCCACTATAAGGAGAATAATCCTGGAATGTTTTCATCAAAAACCTTCATTTCTTTTCAACTGAAGAAAGAAAGACATGAACATCTTGGATGACATGGGGGTGAGTAAATTATCAGGAAATTTTTTTTGAAAGTGAACTAATCCTTTAACAACTTTTGATGAGGTCCACACTGGTTCCTTTTTGACGCAGTCGTCATGGGTGGAAAAAACTCTCGACGTATGCGTTGGTTGGTTATTTTTCCACTCTAGCTAGAACAGGATGGATTTTTAAATGCCAATCCCTTTTTTTTTTTTTTTATTAACAAAAATAACATCTTATGTCTCGCAGGACACGGGACAAAGCTCCTTATTTCAGGACTGTCCATATTCCTCTTACTGACCCCAAACATTTAAACAGTGTACACATTTAAAATTGACACTATTTTTGTACTGGGAAAATGGACTGAACATATTGATGACTCATTCTGAACTGCACAGATTTTTGTCCAATCAGATGCTCTCTGGAAAGAGATACCATTTGCAGATGATTAGCAAGTAGCAAATTATGGTTCATAGCTGTGATGTACCTTAAGCATATTGGCTATTTAAAAATGCTCCTTCCATATGTCTTGCCCAGATTTCTTGAAACCAATCTTATGACCTTTAACTTCACATGGGTCTATATTTCATGTTGGAATGTAGAAAGAACATATTGAATATCTTATTGTTATACTTAGAGTCAAATGTATGTAAATGTAAATGCTTACAACCTTGGCTGATCTTTCCAAAACACATTGGCAGATCATTCCAGGGAAGAAGTATGCAACCCGTGTGGCCCCCAACCATCTGAATGTCTACATTAACCTGGCTAACCTGATTCGAGCCAATGACTCTCGCCTGGAGGAAGCCGACCAACTCTATAGGCAGGCCATCAGCATGAGACCGGACTTCAAGCAAGCCTACATCAGTCGGCAAGTCTCCGTTCATGCTGACAGGGTCAAAAATGTGTTTGTAAACTTGCGTACTTACTGACAGGGCCAAATGAAACTGAATGAGTTGTAGTTCAGACAGTATTTTGGCTTTGATGAGGTTTTTGAGAGTCCAGATTTTTTTTTTTTTTTTGTAGCTCGTGTACACTGGATAATGTTCAAGAGATACGATCTTGAATTGAGCATCTGTGTCTTACAATTTCACACCCATCCTGGACTTTTTTTTTGCTATCCGTAAGAAAATATTTTTTCATAGATATGAGCTGAAGTTGCATGCCATAGTAAAAGAGTACTGGGTGTTTGCTGTGTTTTGTGTTTGTGTTTTGTTACATTATGCATAATGTGTAAATTTACTTGACGTTCACACTTTGTGATTTCTCTCTACATGTCTCATCCTGTTAATAAAATGTTGATCAGATAAGCTATTGAAAGCTGATTTACTGGAATGCCTTGGTTCTCATGAACGAAAGAAGCAAACCAAAAAAAAACCAAAAACTTTGTATTACTCAAACTATTTGCTAAGAAAATATCACATAAAGAAACTGATCTTTCTTGTTGTACATGTGTATTAGATTTTCGAGATGTCCTGTGAGAGGTATTCCAAAAATGTCTTTTGTTTCTCTCAAAACTCAGAGGGGAGCTTCTGCTGAAAATGAACAAGCCCAGTGAGGCGAAGGACGCCTACCTACGAGCACTGGAGCTGGACCACACCAATGCAGACCTTTGGTACAATCTGGCTATTGTCAATATAGAGATGAAGGACCCCTCAGAGGCTCTGAGAAACTTTAATCGCGCGTTGGACCTGAATCCACGGCACAAACTGGCACTCTTCAACTCTGCACTTCTCATGCAAGAGTCAGGTGTGTGGGCAACGGCCATTTGAACCAAGCAATGAAATTAGCTCTGTCCCATCACCTAGTGAGCTGCCTGCATAGGCTGCTACCTTCTAAACACCTTAACCATCTTAAAATCAGCAACCAATTTGGAACGCTCTACAAAGGCATCAATTTTGTATGGCATGCAAACACAAACCCCCAGTTTCACAGACGAGGCTTAAACCTAGTCCCATATTAAAATGCATGTTTGAGCTGTTTTAACTGAAAGCAACTTGCACTGACATATCTTAAAAATATGTCAGTGCCATTGTTTTGTCTCAAAATGCAAACCAGTAATGTTTTTTTTCTAAGGCACATTTATAAAAGCTACTTAAATGCCCCAATGAGGCCTAATCCTGGCTTAATCTAACCCATTTATGTGAAACCGGGCCTATATGTATAAAAAATACATTACGCACACATATTAGAGACTGAGGAAATGAATTAGTAAATCGTGTGCACGATTTAGCAAATCGTGGGAAAGAAATGGCAAATCATGTGCACGATTTAGCAAATCGAGGGGACGAAATAGTAAATTGTGCGGATGATTTAGCAAATCGAGGGAACGAATTAGCTAATTATGCACACGATTTACTTGCATGTCATGTGCGATGCTCTGTAGATATAACACTTAGCAGTTTTTTTATTGATACTTTTCAGAACAAAATACTTGTCAGGACTTCGTTGTTAGCATGCTGTTAAGCTAACAGTGCTATTTACAAAAAAGCATAAAAATGCATACACATAAATATTAGGACAAAAGAAAACATTTAATTACACTGAGCTGTTTTTCATCGATACTTTTCAGAAAACAATGAGTTTAATTTAGCTTGTTTCATCTGTCATCTTGGATTTATTTTTTTTCTTTCACCGAGCTTTAATTAAAAATTTAAAGTCTTTAATTTGCCTCCTCTGTAAACTATGCATCTTTGGCTATAAGACCCACCTTGTGAAACAGCGTTTGCTTCGGGATGTGTGTCATTGATGCCTTAAAATACAGTGCCAGCTGTTTAGGAAGCTTCACTAGGTTCTGAATAAATAAGGTTGCAAAATACACTCCCTAATTTTTTGATTTATCAGACCTGAGCTTCAAAAAATGGAAGCAAAAAATTGTAATGGGTCCATTACAAGAAACGTTAAGGTGCTGTGAGAGCGACAGTTTGCTAGTTGCTGTTTGATTCACATGAGGTTAGACAAGCCAATTTTTTAACCTATAGATTCTTTGCGTGCCACCTCAAGGGAAGGTAGCAACCTTTCACCTAATTCGGTCATGTTCTCATGCCTGAGAATATTAGTGTTTGATCCAGCAGCTATAAGTTTAAATTGAATGTGACTCATTGACCCTAACTTTGAGTTTTATGCCATTTTTTTACTCTTAACTTTGAATAGCAGGAAAGACTGATGGATTTGTGCAGTTCTAGTGAGGCATTAGTTTGTCATTTTTCTGAGATTAGCACACCTACGCTGCCACAATGTAAATACAACGAATACAACGGCTCTATTTGCACAAGGTTTTAGGCCTCTTGTTCAGACTGTTTAATCATGTGACCGAGGAAGCATGTTGCGATCAATTCACAGGCCTGCTTGACACAACTGTTATTCTTTCATTTGGTTTTGTAGTTGTGCCCATCTATATTGGTTTTCAAATAAAAGCAGGTTTGTTTTAAATATTACCTTTTTTCACGGTTTCCCCACTTTTGCCCTACAGTAGTTATTCTGAACCGTCTTCATGGGGTAATAAAAAGCTGACCGACACTCCTTACCCTCATTCTGACCTTATTGTTGCAACATAGGATGGTGAACAATGTAGATTTTGTTACAGTCAAAGAACAGATAGCATTGTCAGGCTTTTGGGCATATTATTTAAAAATAAATAAATAAAGCTTTCTAATTCCAACGAGACCCTGATTTAATATGACTTCATTAAAAATTATGACCATGGCATGACTTAAAATGCATGAACATAGTTCAAAGGGACAGTTCACTCCAAAAAAATTCTGTCATCATTTACTCTCCCTCAAGTAGTTCCAAACCTGTATGAATTTCTTTCTTCTGCTGAACACAAAGGAAGATATTTGGAAGAATGTCAGTTACCAAACAGATCTCGCCCCCCATTTACTACCATAGTAGGAAAAAAATACTATGGTAGTCAATGGGGGGCAGAATCTGTTTTGTAACTGAGTTAATGAATTATCCCTTTAATGCGGTTTAACTTAAAGGGATAGTTCACCCAAAAATGAAAAATTTGATGTTTATCTGCTTACCCCCAGGGCATCCAAGATGTAGGTGACTTTGTTTCTTCAGTAGAACACAAATGATGATTTTTAACTCCAACCGTTGCGGTCTGTCAGTCGTATAATGCATGGCAATAGGAACTTCGTCTATAAGAGTAAAAAAAAAACATGCACGGACAAATCCAAATTAAACCCTGCGGCTCGTGACGACACATTGATGTCCTAAGACACGAAACGATCGGTTTGTGCGAGAGACCGAACAGTATTTATATAATTTTTATAATTTATATAATGTCCAGCTGCCTTGAGCATCCGGTGTGTGAGGTCTGAAAATGCGCTCTGATGCCGGAAGTGATCTCTCGCGCGTGCATGTTTTTTTTTTTTACTCTTATAGATGGTGTTGCCTTTGACATGCATTATACGAATGACAGACCGCAACGGTTGGAGTTAAAAATCATCATTTGTGTTCTACTGAAGAAACAAAGTCACCTACATCTTGGATGCCCTGGGGGTAAGCAGATAAACATCAAATTTTCATTTTTGGGTGAACTATCCCTTTAATCTAAATAACTTATGTTTTATGGTTATGCAATATTTGAATTAATTGACTTTAGTTGCTCGCAAGATTTGCAGCATCAAGGACATCTGGTAACATTACTCTCTTCACATTTTTTTTAAATTTAATTTTAAATTTTTCACTCAATATCAGTAAAATGTCATGTTTCTCAATGCCATTTATGATAACATGGGAAAACCAAATATGCTATTAGCAATTCTAAGACTAATCTCTTTATTTTCTTCTTTTTAGGCGAGGCAAAATTTCGTCCAGAAGCCAACCGTCGCTTTCTCACCTATGTGAAAGAGGAGCCGGATGATGCTAACGGCTATTTCAACCTGGGCATGCTGGCGATGGATGCTAACGAGAACGAAGAGGCCGAGCACTGGATGCGGGAGGCCATTCGACTGCAACCCGGCTTCCGCAGTGCTTTGTTTAACCTGGCCCTGCTCTACTCTCAGTCACAACGTGAACTGGATGCCCTCCCGGTGCTTGAAGAGCTGCTGCGGTACCACCCAGAGCACGTCAAAGGCCTGATCCTCAAGGGAGACATCCTCATGAACCACCGCAAGGATACGCTTGGTGCCAAGGCCTGTTTCGAACGCATCTTAAACATGGACCCCAGCAACGTGCAGGCCAAGCACAACCTCTGCGTGGTGTACTTCGAAGAACGGGAGCTCCAGCGTGCCGAACGCTGTCTGGTGGAGACACTCGCCATGGCGCCACACGAAGAGTACATCCGGCGGCACCTCACTATTGTACGCAACAAAATGGCCGCCATGAGTGCCGCGGGGCAGCCGATTGTGCAGACAGAGGGCGATAGTGTGGCAGACAAACAGCAAGAGCAACATCAACAGGGCAAAAAGGAGGAGGAGGAAGGGCAGGGAGTTGCTTCAGGAGCAGGGGAGGGGGCCAGGAAAGAGAAGAATTTGAGGAAATCCTCCCCCACAGACAGCGTCAGCGGCCAGGGCCACGGCCAATCAAAGAAGTTGGATGCGGGCCAGCATGACAAGAGGACTAACAGCAAATCCACAAAAGAGATTAAAGATATAGAAAAGAAAAGGGCGGCTGCCTTGAAGAGACTGGAGGAGATTGAACGCATATTAAGCAGCGATTAACCTTGTTAATCAACCACCACACTATTTTTATATATAACTATTTAAAGCGCAAGAACGAGACTCCTTTGTTTTTTGGGGGTTTTTCTTTTCCAAATTGAGCCCTTGTTTATGCATGTTTCGTGCGCATTAGTTTGATTGTTGTGTCTTTTATATAAGGTGGGGCATACCTCCTTTTCCGACATCTTTAATTATGTAAAGCTGTTTGGCTGAAAAGGAAAACCAGGTGTGCGTTCACGATACGAGCTGAAAAAGCACAAAATTAGGTACTTTTTTTTATGAAACCCTGCAAAAAAAACAAAATAACGATTTTATCATATCGTTTATTTATGATTGTCTATATCTGAGTCACTGGATTAGTTTTTGTCACTTTTGTGCATTGATTTACCTTACCACTGGCAAGTATTACTCATAATCACAAATAAAATATTGGTATTTTAGCCAGCTCATTTTATAGCAGGGCCTCTGAGTGGTCCGTCACCTGGCTTTTGAGTTTTAGCTCAGCAAACCCCTCCCCTTCTTTGCATGACATCACCGCTTTCCTCCAATTCTCCGCTGCTGTTTGTTGATGTGTCATTGTTGTTGTTGTGTTTTAGTCTCGACACCAAATGGTGTCAGAGTTTAATTATATCGTCTGACATAATCTCATTCTGAATTAGGGTCACCTCCCTTCGCAAGCCCTATTTTTGCAAGCTTCTGGGATTTTTTTAATATGGCTTGCATACTGTTTGGGCCTTTAATGTTTCCACAGATTGGTCATGCTTTTTATTTGGACTTTTTTTTTCCCCCCTTTTTTTGATTTTCTGCTGCTTTTAGCTCTGTTTCTTGTTCTCCCCACAAAGACCAAACAGTAGCATTATAATCAAGCATTAAGCAGAAATAACTTGAAACCTTAAAGGAATAATTCACCCAAAATTAAACTTCTGTCATCCTTTGCTCAAACTCATGTGATTTTGAAATTGTATGACATACTGTGGAACATAAATGACATTTGTATACCTCCTAGGGGTGTAACGGTACACACAAATGACGGTTCAGTACGAACCTCGGTATTGAAGTCATGGGTCGGTATAGATTCGGTACAGCAGGAGGGAGAAAACTAAACATAAAATAGCTTTTTTTCTTTTTTATTAAACAGTGGTTTACTGAACAAATTGTGTCTCTGTCTTTAAATAAATTCAATTATAATTAATTTTCTTAAGGATGAAAAATCTATCTCTGCTAAAGCTGTAAACTATATACAGGAGCACTTTCTTGCACATTACTATAATAGTTTTAAATTAACAATAATTAAAGGTTAAAATTAACAACAGAGCCTAAATTATTAAATTATTTGCTATTTATTTTTAGATATACAATAATCAACACTCATAAAAATCTGTAAATTGCATATAAGGCAGTTTTTGCGTTAATTTCTAAAACTGTTTCTACTCCAATTCGATGTTAAAATATATACATTTACACAGAGGCCATCATAACTTGTTTTCATGACAGATTTATTTAAACATATACATTAAATAATCAAGAAAGGTTAAGTAAAATATAATGAATATATAGGCTAATATAGTGCATATATGTAGCGAAAGAGTTAATTTCTCTAGCGAACTAACAAGCTGTGGACACTGAATGGAATTTCTGAGGTAAATGCTACGTGATATATTGTTTACAAGCTGTTTTATTGATATCTTTCCGCGGTTGAAACAGTGATTGAGAGATTACACAAGATACGTTTCTAGTAAGTTGTACTTGTATCTTTCAACATACCTTCAGATGTTCATTCATGTTTATTCTGTAACTAGTATTAAAGAGGAAGGACTCCGTGTCACTCGCACTCCGTGTTTCCCCTTGAACTGAGCTGCCTATACAGCGATCTGTCACGCCACATCAAAGAGCGACAAAACGGCATTTATTGTTTGAATTTCATGCTGAAATTTACAGGATTTGAAGGATGAGACTTCTTTCTTATCGAAAGTAACAAAACACAGAGCTTATTGCGATTATTGGTGGTAATGGTGGGTAAAAGTGACGCAGTTAATGGGCTACAATTCTTTCTGTATTCATTCGGTACGAATACGTGTACAATTACACCCCTACCTCCTACTGTTATACATTATGCAAAAGCATCATGACTTCTTTGTTTGACTAACAGAACCAAATGTAAGTCGTTATTAAATGAAAATCTCGATTTAAGCTCACCATGTTCATGAGACAACTAGCAATGTCAGATTCATAATTGACTCGTCATTTTGAATCTGATCTTTTCAACTAAGCATTCAATCCAGTTCTGTGAGTGATTTGTTTGATTTGCTAATCCAACGATCCAGTTACAGCAGTTAACAGCTCACTAAAAGAGAAGATTTTCCATGAATTACTAAAATATGGACCATGAAACTATAATGCTGCTTTTTGAAACTCCAGCCTCCATTCATTGCAATTGCATTGACATGAACGAACAGTACAGTTCGTGAAAATGTTTTCTTTTGTGTTCCACTGAAGAAATGTTTTTAAGGGTTTGGAACGACGCAAGGGTGAAGAAATGATGACAGAATTGTCATTTTTGGGCGAACCATCTCTTTTAATATGGCGAGCATCACTGCGTAGCCCAACATTTTTGTGGGTTCTTTTAGCTTTTCTTTTTGAAAATAATCAATCACGTTTTTTTAAAGCTAAGATTATACGTCGATGTGTTACTTTAGTATTTTAATGTCCTGCAGATGAACTTCAAATACATATGTTTCGCTCAGTCGAAATGGGCGTATTGTTTCCTGTGGAGCTGAAACATCCATGCACTCTCTCTGGAATCCTGTCATTGTTTTACTGTTTACTTTGAAGCCAGGCCCTGAAATATCTCCTCTGACCTTTCTTAAGAACTTCTCGGGGAAAAAAGCTACCTGAGAGCTCACTGATCTGTCAAGGCAAACTCTTCAAAGCCTGTGAGAGTGCATTTCCATACATTCTACAACACATATGTGTCGCACATACGAAAACTCTGAGGTGTTGCATTAAAGTAATAAAGCCACTTAAAGTAGCATAATTGTCGCCTTTATCCGATTAAGTAGCGGACTCACGTATTTACTCAAGCATTAACATTAACTCAAGCTGCCGGATTTTTGTGGAAATAGGCTTATGTTAAAGAGGAAGGCCCATAACTAGGATTTGTTGAAAAACAGTGAGATCCATCGCAAACGTAATTATGCACAGTATTTGGCAGGCAGAGGAGACTAAACCACAGGAACTTGAGCTTTAAATGATCTGCAGAGCTCCCAGTTTAAGAAACAAGATTGTCATCACATTGACATTTGATCACACAAGATGTTTAATATGATTATGCTTTTAGTCCATGTGAGAGCACGATTTATATTATTGGATTAAGGGCTCAATGACTCTTTTGTAGTGGAAATGCCTGATTACATTTAAATGGCCATGTCTCTGGTTTGGTAATTCATGAACTGGTCCATGCCCTAGGGAGGGGGAATGAAAATTAGCTGTTGGAGATGATGAACCATGGAAGACGGTCAGACTAAGTCCTTGACGAGTATTGTTAAGCATTTGCACTTTAATAAAACATTCAGTGTTTATTGTAATTTAATATGATTTATTTTAGCTCATTATTACATGTGGGTCATAGCTACATTTACATTTACATTTATGCATTTGGCAGACGCTTTTATCCAAAGCGACTTACATTGCATTATACTATACATTTGTATCTGAGTATGTGCAATTCCTGGGATCGAACCCATGACCGTGGCATTGCTAGTGCCATGCTCTAACCACTGAGCTACAGGAAAGCTTGACCTAATTTTGTGCAGTTTTTTAGTCTATAACTTTTCTTTCTTTTTATATATAAGATGTATAAAAAGAATATAAAAATGTAAATATCAAAAAATATATTAACTCTTATATTCATAGTTTTTTATCACTAGTTTAAAAAACCATTAATATTAAAAGAATAAAAAATGATATATAAACAAACACAGCGGCCACTTTATTAGGTACACCTTGCTAGTACAGATTAGCTGCAGAAGGTGTGGAGACACTCACAGCTTTCAATGACCAAGCACCGCCCAAGAGGACGTTTGACTGACATGTAACACAACACAGTTCGTTTAGGGGCGTGAAAAAGTAAAGTCGATGTCCCTACAATAACACAACGGCGTGTGTCTAATAAATTATTCAAGAACGTTGTGCAAGTTTACTGCAACAATGGAGTCACGAACTTCAAATTACTTTTGAAAATCCAGCATTTAGTTGATCCTGGAAAGCGATCATTTTCACAGGTGTAAACACGACGGCATTCTTCTTCCACAAGCTGGTTTGGCGTCAAGGCATTTGTTTCCAGGCGGAGCGTTAAAGAACGCAACACATGTCTCCCAGACATCCTGTAGAATTCAACCAACCAAATGATGACTTTGAAAATTCTGAAGTGTTTCCAGTTAAGCGTGCCATATGCATCAGACATTCAGCTAACGGTCCGTGGGCGTGACTTCTGAGGCTGAGACTAGTACCGTGTTGGACCCACTTTTGCCTTCAGAATTCTTTGTGGAATAGGTTCAACAAGGTGCTGGAATCGTTCCTCAGAGATTTTGGTTCATATTGACATGATAGCATCATGCATTTGCTGCAGATTTGTCGCCTGCACATCCATGATGCAAATCTCCCGTTCCACCACATCCCAAAGTTGCTCTATTGGATTGAGATGCTCACTGGTGACTGAAGAGGCCATTTGAGTTCAGTGAATTCATCGTCATGTTCAAGAAACCAGTTTGAGATTATTTGAGCTTTGTGACATGGTGTGTTATCCTGCTGGATGTAGTCATCAGAAGATGGTACACTGTGGTCATAAAGTGATGAACATGGTCAGCAACAATACTCAAGTAAGCTGTGGCGTTTAAACGATGATCAATTGGTATTAAGGGGCCCAAAGTGTGCCAAATTCAAAGTGTTTACACCAAATTCTGACCCTACCATCTGAATGTCACATCAGAGACTCATTAGACCAGGCAACGCTTTTTCCAATCTTCTGAGGTCCAATTTTGGTGAGCCCATGTGAATTGTAGCCTCAGTTTGCTGTTCTTAGGAGGCACCCAATGTGTTCTTCTGCTGCTGTTGCCCATCTGCTTCAAGGTTTGACGTGTTGTGCATACAGAGATGCTCTTCTGCAGACCTCGGTTGTAACGAGAGGATATTTGAGTTACTGTTGCTTTTATATCAGGCCATTCTCCTCTGACCACCTCTGAAAAGCATTTTCACCCCAGAACTGACTCTCCTTGGATATTTTCTCTTTTTCGGGCCATTCTCTGAACCCTAGAGATGTTTGTGCGTGAATCTCCTAGTAGATCAGCAGTTTCTGGAACAACCATGCCACGTTCAAAGTCACTCAAATCACCTTTCTTTCCCATTCTGATGCTCATTTTGAACTTCACCAGATCGTCTTGACTATGCCTACATGCCTAAATGCATTGAGTTGCTGCCATGTGATTGGATGATTGAATATTTCCGTTACCGAGCAGTTGAACAGGTGTACCTAATTAAGTGGCTGGTGAGTGTATATATACTAGGGATGCACCTATACCGATACTAGTGTTGGTATCGGGCCGATACCAAGCTCATGTACTTGTACTCATACTCGTAAAAATACCCCTGATACCAAAGACCGATACCTCACAGAAAGGTAACCGACAGAATTTTCCGTGCACAGAGACACCGGCTGCGGCAGCAGAAATAATGTCAGCCTCAGAGGTGTGGAAATACTTAAATTAATGAGAACAACCCACACATTGCGAACTGCATGCTTTCAATCACAATTCGTTATCAATTAGTGAAGGCGGGATAGGCGGAATCACGCGGAATGACACAGACCAGAAGCGCTCTCTCTCTTTCTTGCGCGCGATCCCAGTTCTCTCAGACAGCACGCGATCGGTTCTCCTTGCACCTGAATGGTCAAATGCACACATAGTTGTCAAAATGTCCATCGTGTGGAGTATCTTACGTAAATACAGTCGGTTATGGCTTAAGTGGACGTGAAAACAGGATATGTGTCAGTATCCATGGATTCGATCTTAAAGGGACTGTAGCCTATATTTGTCATTAATGTTAATAAAACAACAAAATATGTTAAATAAATGTATACATGGTAAATAAACCTACTGTATCTGAATAAGTTTATTTAATTTTTATGTTTATAGTATTTGTTGTATTGTTTGTAATTTGTTTGTAAATATCTTTTTATATAACAACAATTATATATATATTGGTAATTATGCCCTTTGAAGGTTATTGGACACTGTGAAATTTTTGTTCTTTATGTTTGTGACAAGCACATAAAAATTATTACTTTTTTCATTAGAGTAATAATAAAGAAGCTGTCCTACATTCATTAGTTTCACTGTGCTGTGCTTGGAAAACTGCAAGTTCACCAAAAAAAAAAAAAAAAAGAGAGAAATTAATAAATGTATCGGTATCGGCGAGTACTAGAAAAAAAAGTATTGGTACTTGTACTCGGTCCTCAAAAAATGGTATCGGTGCATCCCTGATATATACTGTATACACATACCTATATATATGTGTGTGTAATTACTTTTATATTTTTTGGGGGGATGAATGGATGGATAGATGGATGAATTGATTAGATCTTGAAGAAACAAATCTTAAAATAAAATGGGAAAGAAAATACTTTCAGTGAAGCAGACTGACAATGAATGGTTGGATCATATCATTTGTCAATTCAAGATTAGTTGTCTTTACAAAATGAAAGGCATTCTGTGAACATGGTTTGTCAGCTTGTCACCTTGTTGTAAAGAACCACCTACCCCG
>RJVU01018281.1:1811826-1822067 GCA_003731715.1 Anabarilius grahami
TCGCAACACCAGTCTGACAACATAACCCATTCAGTCACAACTTGCTTTTATGTATTACTGTTTATAATGTGCTTATTACAACTTGGTCATCTTGTTATTTTCCTTAGTTTCTCATAAATGTCAGTTAGACAATGTGAGCATATGAATCAGAGTTAAATTGAATACTTCACACATGTGTCAGCTCAAATGAGTCACTGCTTTTTGTATTTAGAATAATTAGACATGGTTGAACAGCATTTAATTTTTTCAAATAGGAAGTATGCTGGCAAACATGAGGTTATCAGGCCCCCCAGGCACACTGTGTAATATTTAGTCATTATATTTCATCATTTAGTTATTAAATTGTGTAGGTTAACAGATGTATTACTAGATCATTAAGGACAAGCTATTTTACAAATGAAAACCAACATACGAAAGCATAATACATCTTGAAAGTTATAACTCTTGCTCATCTCTATGGAATGGGTGTATGTGAGTCAAGACATGGTGGATGAAAATTGTTATCTGAGGTTTCCATATGTATGTTTTTAATAAAGACAAATGCATCTGGGTCTGATCTGTGAGACCTAGCTATATTTCATTTCTGTTAGCAATGAAATGGTTTTATTTTACTTAAGAAAGCATGTTTTATAAGAGGATGTTTTTAAGAGGGCTTTATATGGAAATACAGGACATTTGTTGATTCTGTATTCGTCTACCAATAAGTTGTAAACCACCGATGTATGGTTTGAGTAACAGTATTTTGATGTGCGCCATGGGAATGAGACATAATCCAGCGCTTGATTATTTTCTCTAATCTCCTTAACACAAAGGTAGGCTATTATACAGGATTAGGGATAAATGTTTGCTACTTTTTAAAAATTTTTTTAAGTGGTTATGTACAGTATGCCTTTCAAATCACTAGACACCTTCTTACCAACAGCAGAAGCAGTGGCGAGGCCAGAAATTTTAAAGTGAGTTGACCTTGTTGAAATAGGGTGGACCTCAATGCTAACTCTCAAATTACATTTTACAATAGGCCTACATGGGCTAAAAATAATTTGACAATTAAGGTTTTAATTTGACTTATTGTCAGCCAACTGTAAACAGAATAAGAACAATAAACAAAGGTAATAATATATGTGGAACGTCAAATGTTTCTATTTACAGTGTTTTTTGCAGCGTTGAGCAATGTAGCCAATCACAGACATTTGTGAGATCATGTCATCCCAATGTACTAAGATGAATGACAGCTGTTTAGTGATAAAGTGAATGCTCTTTGCATGATTTCTAAGCAATATAAATCAGAATTTAAGTATATCTTTTGTTTTATACGCAGCGGCCACGTACACATGCTGCAAAGTTTCGGGAGGGACATCCACTAAATTCATGTTGAGCAAGTTCCCATTCAGTCGGTCACGTTCGACGTACGTCGGACAGACCGACGAATAGGAATCTCGCTAGAGAGGCCAATCTACTTCGAGTGTAACTACAACGAGCCAATGCACATTGGCATGCAATCATATGCATCAGCTGCTCGCCTCGCAGCGCGGGTATATAATGAGCAGCAGGTGCGTTGCATCTTCAGCTTTTCGCTTTGGAGCCGAACCTTTCATGGTGTCTACAAAGCGAGCGTTCTCTGCAACGAGTCAGCTCTTCTGCGTCTGCTCTTTTTTGTTGGTGCAGGAGGACAGCACAGCAGTGGGGTCGATCTTCTTTCTCCTTTTTTTTTTGTGTTGCCTGTCTACTGAGCAAAAAAACAAAAAAAAAACAAAGCTGTTCCCAGCTGTAAAAGCCGTTCTAACGGCTGGTGACGGTGCGCTTTAGAGCGCGTAAAGGCTGTTCTCACAGCTGGTAAGAGCGGCAGCTGTGAGAGAGAGTGCACACGACAGGCTGCACTTCCCCTGTCTGTGTTGCAGCGGCTATTCCCCTGCGTGCTTCGGCATCTAAAAGAATCAGTCCCTAAAAGAGCTTACACAGGTAGTTCGCGTCTTTTTAAAGATGTCGTACTACTTGTGTGTTTCTGGATGTGGTAGTTACCTGGCGCCTCGGGATGGTCACCAACGCTGTATCGCGTGTTTGGGCTTAAAGCACGCTGAGGCGGCGTTTGTGGACGAGTCATGTACCCATTGCGGGAAGATGACCGTTGCGGAGTTGCGGTCTAGACTCCACTTCCTGCAAAGGGGTGGAGTCCCAGTGCCGCTGCCTCGTTCCAATCCTCCTCAGAGGGTTGCTTCGGGCAGCGGCACTTGTGATTTGAGGATTACGGTGAGTGCGCTTCCTTCGGGGAACCAACCCCCTAGGAACCCTCACTCCTCCTGCACTCCGCAGCCAGTAGAGCTGCCGGGGGAGCGCGGTGGACCGCCCCAAAGGTGTGTACCATCCGTATCCTTCGGAGCTCCCCAGGACGACCGGATGTCGATCGCTGCATCGGAGGGTGAGCCTGACACTTCGGGGGATGACGATTCGGCGCAGTTGCCTCCTTCGGGAGTAACAACTGTGCCCGAGTCGGACCCGGAAATGATGGCTATGCTTTCCCGGGCCGCCAACAGGGTCGGGCTCGTGTGGAATCCACCACCGTGTCCCGAACCCTCGAGGTTGGATGATTGGTATCTCGGGGTGGCAAGGGCTGGTTCTCAGCCCCCCACCCCAGTGCCCTTCTTCCCGGAGGTGCATGAAGAACTCACTGGCACGTGGACGGCACCTTTTACAGCCCGAAACCGTGTCGGTGGGTCCTCCTCCTTCACCACCCTTGATGGCGGAGCGGCTAAGGGTTATACGCGCATACCCCCTGTGGAACGGGCCGTTGCTATGCAACTGTGCCCTAACTCCACCTGGCGGGGGGAGCCGTCTCTCCCTTCCCGGGCCTGTAAGTACTCGTCTGATCTTACCGGCAGGGCTTATCAGGCCTGTGGGGAAGCCGCTTCTGCCTTACACGCTATGGCGTTGTTGCAGGTCCATCAGGCCAAGGCACTGAGGGACCTGCACAAGGGTGGTCAGGATCCACAAGTTCTTCAGGAACTTCGTGCTGCGACGGACCTAGCGCTTCGTGCGACTAAGGTCACGGCGCGGTCAGTGGGTCGTGCGATGTCCACACTAGTGGTCCAGGAGCGCCATCTCTGGCTGTGTCTTGCGGACATGAGGGATACCGACAAAGTCAGGTTCCTTAATTCCCCCGTGTCCCAGACCGGCCTCTTCGGCGACGTGGTCGAGAACTTCGCCCAACAGTTCTCGGCTGTACAAAAGCAGTCTGAGGCCATCAGTCACATCCTGCCGAGGCGGTCAGCTGCTGCACCCCCGCCGCCCGCGCCCCAGCAGCAGCAGCCTTCAGCTAAGCAGCGTCGTGGAGCCGGTCGCGGTCGGGGTGCCCAGCCCGTCCAGCCACCCCCCAAGAAGAAGGGTGGCAAGGCCAAGTCCAAGAGGCCCTAGGACGGGCGACCCGGAGATGGATGGGACTGCTCTTCAGGGGGCGGTGAAGACACCACCCCCTCCCCCGGAGGAGGGCCGGGTGGAGAATCCTTTGTTCCCTTTTGTTTGTGTTCCGCCGCTGGCTCAACAGCCAGCGGTACCCAAATTTTCAATAAAAGAGCAGTTTCCTCTATCTCCGGGTCTGAAGAGGGCTCGGAGAGCAGTGGGAGGGCAAGAACCTCACCACTCTCATCCCCCTCTTCTGTCGCCAGCGGACAGCAGCGAGCAGCGGGCAGTCAAAGCCTCGACTGCTCCCTCTGTCCACCCTTGGAACCAGGTAAGTGTTGCACAGCGCACTGTGACGCCGCTTCGGGCCGCCTCGCAAAGAGAGCCCCCCGGGCTGCGTCCCTGTGTTCCACCTCGCTGCCCCGCTGCGGGTACGCCTGCGGTCCCTTTGGTCCCGCTTGTACGGTCTCTGAGAGCCTGGCTAGCGCTCCCCAGTCCGTCTCGCTGGCTCATTCGGACCATCAGGCTCGGCTATGCGATTCAGTTCGCCCGGCGGCCCCCCAGGTTCAGGGGCGTCCACTTCACTATAGTGAAAGATGTCGATGCCTCTGTCTTGCGTGCGGAGATCGAGGTCCTACTGGCGAAGGACGCGATCGAGCCGGTCCCTCCAGCCGATATGAGGTCAGGGTTCTACAGTCCCTACTTCATTGTACCCAAGAAAAGCGGTGGGTTACGACCGATCTTGGACCTGCGAGTTTTGAATCGGAGCCTCCACAAGCTACCGTTCAAAATGCTCACGCAGAAAGGCATTTTCGAGTGCATCCGTCCCCGAGATTGATTTGCAGCGATCGACCTGAAGGAAGAAGCTTGACAGCATATGAAACTTCACCATGGACAGAAACATTCCCTGTACAGATGAGCATGAAGAACCTCGACGATGCTGCACAAAGTCACTTACAACGGCAGTTAATGGAGAGATGCTGTAACTTCATGTCATCTATTTTATTTTATTTTTTCATGTCTCAATTCTTCTGCGACACAGGCCATTCCTGCGATTTTCGTTCGAAGGTCGAGCATATCAGTACAGAGTCCTACCCTTCGGGCTGGCCCTGTCTCCCCGCGTCTTCATGAAAGTCGTGGAGGGAGCCCTTGTTCCCATGAGAGAACAGGGTGTTCGCATCCTCAACTATCTAGACGACTGGCTCATTTTAGCACAGTCCCGGGATCAGTTGTGCGAACACAGGGATCTGGTGCTCAGACACCTCAGCCAGTTGGGTCTTCAGGTCAACTGGGAAAAGAGCAAACTCTCCCCTGTGAGGAGGATCTCTTTTCTCGGTATGGAGTTGGATTCGGTCGAACAAATAGCACGCCTCACAGAGGAACGTGCTCAGTCGGTGTTGAACTGCCTGAATACGTTCAATGGCAGGACAGCGGTTCAACTGAAATTCTTTCAGAGGCTCCTGGGGCATATGGCGGCCGCAGCGGCAGTAACACCGCTCGGTCTGCTTCATATGAGACCGCTTCAGCACTGGCTTCACGGCCGAGTCCCGAGATGGGCGTGGCAACGCGGCACGTTCCGGGTGGCGATCACTCAGGAGTGCCGCCAAACCTTCAGGCTGTGGTCGGACCCTTTGTTTCTTCGGGCTGGAGTGCCCCTAGAACAAGTGTCCCGGCATGCTGTGGTATTCACAGATGCCTCGGCCACCGGCTGGGGAGCCACGTACAACGGGCATGCAGTGTCAGGGGTGTGGACGGGCCCCCATCTGCTTTGGCACATCAACTGCCTCGAGTTGCTAGCAGTACGCCTTGCTCTGAGCCGCCTCAAAGGGCCGCTACGGGGCAGGCATGTACTGGTCTGTACGGACAACACTGCGACCGTTGCGTACATCAACCGTCAAGGTGGTCTACGCTCCCGTCGCATGTCGCAACTCGCCCGCCATCTCCTCCTCTGGAGTCAGAAGCATCCGAGGTCGCTTCGTGCCATTCATGTCCCTGTGCTCAACCGTGTGGCCGACGAGCTATCACGAGCTGCGCTGCCAGGAGAGTGGCGACTCCACCCCCAGGTGGTCCAGCTGATCTGGAGAGAGTTCGGAGAGGCTCAGGTAGACCTGTTTGCCTCACCAGAAACCTCCCACTGCCAGTTGTTTTTCTCCCTGTCCGAGGGAACACTCGGGACAGATGCACTGGCACACAGCTGGCCCCGGGGCCTTCGCAAATATGCGTTTCCCCCAGTGAGCCTGCTTGCACAGACCCTGTGCAAAGTCAGGGAGGACGAGGAGCAGGTCCTGCTAGTTGCGCCCTATTGGCCCAGCCGGACCTGGTTCCCAGAACTTTCGCTTCTCGCGACGGCCCCTCCCTGGCCTATTCCTCTGAGGAAGGACCTTCTTTCTCAGAGACGGGGCACTCTTTGGCACCCGCGTCCAGACCTCTGGAAACTCCATGTCTTGTCCCTGGACGGGATGCGGAGGTTCTAGGTGACTTACCCCCCGAGGTACTTAACACCATCACTTCGGCACGTGCACCGTCTACGAGACGTGCTTACGCCCTGAAGTGGAACCTGTTCGTCGAGTGGTGCTCTTCTCACCGAGAAGACCCCCGAAGATGCTCGATCGGAGTCGTGCTTTCCTTCTTGCAGCAAGGGTTGGAGTGTAGGCTGTCCCCCTCCACCCTCAAAGTCCATACTGCTGCTATCTCCGCTTACCACGACCACATAGATGGCAAATCTGTTGGTCAGCACGACCTGGTCGTCAGGTTCCTTAGGGGGGCGAGACGATTAAATCCTCCTCGACCCCCCTCCATACCCTCTTGGGACCTTGCTCTGGTGCTAAGAGCACTTCAGATTGCTCCCTTTGAGCCTTTGCAATCAGCAGACTTAAAGATTCTGTCTATGAAGACTTTGCTGCTGGTTGCATTGGCCTCCATCAAGAGGGTAGGGGACCTGCAGTCATTTTCCGTCGACGAATCGTGCCTAGAGTTCGGGCCGGGTGACAGCCACGTGGTACTGAGACCCCGGCCTGGCTATGTGCCCAAGGTTCCTACCACTCCCTTCAGGGACCAGGTAGTGAGCCTGTAAGCGCTGCCCTTGGAGGAGGCAGACCCAGCCCTGGCTTTGCTCTGTCCAGTTCGCGCTCTGCGACTGTACATAGACAGAACTCAAAGCGTCAGGACCTTTGTCTGTTACGGAGGTCAGCAGAAGGGAAAGGCTGTCTCCAAGCAGAGGATGGCCCACTGGATAGTGGATGCCATCGCCCTGGCTTACCAAGCTCAGGGCATGCCCTGCCCGCTCAGGTTGCATGCACACTCCACGAGAGGTGTCGCATCCTCCTGGGCGCTGGCTCGTGGCGCCTCGCTGACAGACATTTGTAGAGCTGCGGGCTGGGCGACACCTAACACGTTCGCTAGATACTATAGCCTTCGTGTCGAGCCGGTCTCCTCCCGTGTTCTCGCCTCAGGTCAGAGGCACGGAGAGGCCCTACAAGGCAGACCCTGTCGAGTCCTCCGATCTCCCTTCGGCAGCCGACGTGGCGGAGCGTCTGGCGCCAGGCCTATACTCCGTTGTATCCTTGAGAACCGGGTTTAGGCTGGGTACCATATGAGTGACCCTACGGGGATCCCATATGGTTGGTTCCACGGTTGCTCCTAAACGAAGCCCGTGTCTTTCCCTCTGGGGGAACCCATCTCTCATTGAGTTGGAGTCACCCCAGTTCTTCCATATGTTGTACAACCTCAAGGTTAGTCCATATGTACTCTCCACATAACTCCTTCGGGGAAGGATGTGGCTTCCGCAGCGTTCTTTCTAACGAAAGGTTACGCTTTCCCAGCGTTATCCAATAGTCTCACTGAATGGGTTTGGGAACAGCAGTGATCGACCCTTTCTGTGTGTTAGCCCTGTCCCACCGTCCTCAGGCAAGGGGGTTCAGGTGGCTTACAACAGAGCGCTGGAAGAGGGCAGCTCCTGTGGCGCATAGGTAGGGATTCATATTCGTCGGTCTGTCCGACGTACGTCGAACGTGACTGACTGAATGGGAACGTCTCGGTTACAAAGGTAACCCTCGTTCCCTGAAGGTGGGAACGGAGACGTACGTCCCGTCGCCACAGTTGTTGTCCTGCTGATGCTGCCGCCTGCTTGGTTCGGCTCCTCAGCGAAAACCTGAAGATGCAACGCACCTGCTTCTCATTATATACCCGCGCTGCGAGGCGAGCAGCTGATGCATATGATTGCATGCCAATGTGCATTGGCTCGTTGTAGTTACATTCAAAGTAGATTGGCCTCTCTAGCGAGATTCCTATTCGTCGGTCTGTCCGACGTACGTCTCCGTTCCCTCCTTCAGGGAACGAGGGTTACCTTTGTAACCGAGACTTTTTTTCCCCCTCCTTTTCCACAAAATAATGATTTTGTGTCTCATTTGATTGGGTAGACCAGCTGTCAACCTGAGTGGGCCAGTGCCACCCTGGCCCTTATGTAGCCTCGCCACTGTGTCAAGTGTCAAGCCTGAGCAAAAAAATAATAATAATAATAGTTTTTTTTTTATTATTATTATTAAATGTATTTATTTGTAAATGATGTGTTTATTTACTATTATTATATGCCAGTGAAATCAAAATGGGAGTTTTGTAACATTAAACTGGCTGATGCAGGTAAGCTTTCTATCACAAACACCACCAACTTGGCATTGTGGCTTATTTAAATAGTGTTTTTCTTTTGTTTTGTTTTTAAATGTGTCTTGACTTTACTTTTCACTCTGCTTTACGACCTCTGTACCCGACAGAATAAGTGAATGCCGTAGTTGCTAGAAGTGCACATTTATTGCTTTGGACATAAGTACAATGAATGCATGTTTTGATGATGTCATTTTAATATATGTAGGAATGATGTGAAGCAATTTGCACTACATTTCTCAGTTCTGTGGGAACCTTCAGATCTGTTTATAATCATTTGATGAAGCATAGGTCATGTGGTTTTTATCTGGTGACGTTCGAAATGTTTAAGGCATAGTTCACCCCGAATATGAATATTCTGTCATTATTTACTTGACCTCATGTCGTTACAAACTGTGCTGTTGTTTTTACTATTGCTTATGAAACACAAGTTTTCTAAAGCCATACAATTTTTTTTTTTTTTTTTAATGTAATGTTTATAATTCAAGTCATACCATTATTGTACGTACAATATTTTGCTGTTGCAAATTCATTGCCTTTTGGCAAAATTTGTCATTTTTAAATCCAAAATATTTCATTGTGTATACACTATACACATTTAGGATCAGTAAAAATGTTCTTAAAGAATACATTTATTCAGCAAGGATGCATCAACTGCTGTTCTTTTAAACTCTTTTCATCAAAGAATACTGAAAAAAAACTCAGTTAAGCTGCACAACTATTTTTAACATTAGCTATGTTTCCATCCACCTATTTTAATGTGTAGATATCTCATAAAAACCGCTGGGTGGAAATGCCAACATGTGCATAAATTCTAAAAATGCTTATAAAAAACATTTTCTCAACTGAGGTGGATAATTTTTTTAATCGATAAGAAGACATGAGTATAAACTACATTGAAAACACATTTACTGAAAAAAAACACTAGATGCACATTAAAAAACTCCCTTGACTTTGCTTCAACACTGGATGTGATTGGATAACTGGACTAATTTCACTGCACATCATCTCAAATGATGGTTTGATAATTCTGAAATGACTGAGTCAAAGTATGTCATCAAAATGATTTGGTTTAATTCCCTCTCAAAATCGTCTCACACGATTGTGTTCCCAAACACCAGCATCCGAATGCAAGATTACATGACTGAGTTTATTGCATTTTTTTCTGCACGCTCTGAGGTGCAAGTCATTTATGATGTAGAAAAAAGATTTCCCGATTGCAGCAACTTCCATATATATTACATATATTTTGCATTAATTTCCCAGGAAGTGATGATTTTGTTCTCTTGAAGCCATAAGATGGAAATGCTGCTTTATTCACAAATGTTTTATGTGATATTCCAATATTTCACACATAAAATTTGCAACTTTGGATGGAAACATAGATATTGATACCAAGAAATGTTTCTTGAGCATAAGATTGAATATGAAGACTTCTTCAAAAACATTACAAATCGTAATTTAAAAAAAATTAAACGATAACGGAACATGCAGGACTTAAAACTCCTTAGCGATACTGTAGATTTTAATACTGTATGATTTTGCTTCGAATTGTCAACCATTCCTTTAAGACACCAAAAAACCAAGTGACAAATGAGGTGACAATTGTTTTGCTAAAGTTAGTGTCACTTGCCGAGGAGCCACAATGGCGATTTCCTGCATTTGATCTGGAAGTGGATATTTTAAGACGCAGTGGTCACTGGTCCCCTCATATAAACAGTGATGCAGAGACCTCAGCCAAAACAATTGTGGGAATTCCCAGGGTATATGCAGACAGTCTCGGCTCATAGTGCTCTCCTGCTGGATTTGACTTCTCAGCTGTACAACAGCTGGACATGAGCAATCGGCAACAGGAAGCCGCTCGTCGGCTACTGAATCCGAGGTGCTAAAGTGTTGAAGTTGACCCTGACCTCAGATTAACATTAAAGCCTTGAGTGCTAATGGTTCATCAGCTCCCACATACAAGCATATGGAGATACGATTAATCACAGGTCAGTGCCTGTTTTTCTTTTTTCACTTGAAGATAACTCCCTGGTTTCTCTCTACTCCCAGGCTTCCAGGGAAATCCTGCCATGTGATGGATCTAGACTGTGTAATCTTGAAGATATATCAGTCTGGATCAACTACCTCAGAAAGCTCAGACAAGCCACCCAGTTTTATCACATTTTAAGATATGCTGTATTTGGAAC
>RJVU01018281.1:1822113-1840564 GCA_003731715.1 Anabarilius grahami
TGTTACAGCAAACACTGACTGTTTTCAAAAAGGTTTCCCTGAGCACTTCCCTTTTCTGCCATTGGTCATCAAACAGATAGCCCCGCCCAAAACTTACACCAACTGCTGAGCAGATCTGGGTGCTCAAACAAAGAGCAATGTTTTGATTACACCTCAGACACTATTTTACACAGCTTTCGAGGGAATCAGCAAGAAATAGTTCTCTTCTAGTTTTCTGAATTTTAAGCAATAAGCTAAAGTATTTTAACACTGGAAAAAATGTCGCTTCCGTTTAAAGGATAATCATTGAACCGTCTAATTTTTTGAACTAACTGTGTGTGCTCTGTGCCTTAATTTGCTATGCAAGCCTCTCTTTTGTTTAAACAGAAAGTTAAAATCCCAAATTACCCTTAGGATTTAAGCGATTTCACAAACCGGTACTTGCTATATATAGCGTGTAAACTGATGGGTTTTTTTGTAATAAATTCCTAGAATGTCATGAGGGTTTGATGAATCTGAGATACAAACAGAAGAGAAAATCATCGCATAATTTCAAGAATACTCCGGATTAAGCTCTATGGATGGCATTTTTGGCATGCTGTCGATTATGACAAAAAAGTTGGATTTGTACCTCTGCTTGTAAAAGCAAGCAAAAATGCATTTACAGTAATGCATTTACAGTAATGCACTAACAGTAATGCACTAACAGTTGAAGTCTATAGGGCAAGGCATTCTAGATGGGTTGAAGCATAAAGCATGTATTTTTTTTATTTACATACTGTTCATGTATATTCTTTTGTACATAAATGTTGTAAATCTGTCTAGTTATCGCCATGTAAACATTACCCTGAGGGAAGTTATGTCATGACTTTTTCTGGTTTCCTTGTGTATATTGTGTGTAATGTAAAATATTTGGTCCCACTTTATATTAGGTGGCTTTAACTACTATGTACTTTCATTAAAAATAAGTATAATGTACTTATAGTTTTCATATTGTATTGCAAAACACTTCTGCTATTGAGGTGGGATACGGGTAAGGTTAGGGACAGGTTTGGTGGTATGGGTAGGTTTAAGGATTGCTTAAGTTGTAAGGGATGGGTCGACAGTGTAATTATAATAAAAATATAATTTAATTATAAAATACAAGTATAATGTACATGTATGTACACAATAAGTGCATTGTATCAAATGATTAAATGTAAGTACATAGTAGTTAAGGCCACCTAATATAAAGTTGGACCAAATATTTTCCGTTATCCCACTTACATATGCAGATATAATTATACATGCACTACCATTAAAAAATTTGGGGTTGGTAAGATTTTTAATTTTTTTGAAAGATGTCCAATCATTTATTTGATCAAAAATATAGTAAAAACAGTAATTTTATTCAATCCATCCAATTTCCTCCCACTTATCCGGGACTGGGTCATGGTGGCACCAGTCTAAGTAAGACCATCTATACGTCCTTTTCCCAGGGTTCCTGACCAGATGACCAAACTACCTCAATTGGATCTTTTCGACATGGAGCAGTGGCTCTACTCCGAGTGTCTCTCGGATGTCAGAGCTTCCAGGTCAGCTCAGACACTCTGCGGAAAAAACTCATTACCTGCAATCTCATTCTTTCGGTCATTATCATGACCATAGGTACATACACCGATCAGGCATAACATTATGACCACTGACAGGTGAAGTGAATAACACTGATTATCTCTTCATCATGGCACCTTTTAGTGGGTGGGATATATTAGGCAGCAAGTGAACATTTTGTCCTCAAAGTTGATGTGTTAGAAGCAGGAAAAATGGGCAAGCGTAAGAATTTGTGAGAGTTTAACAAGAGCCAAACTGAGATGACTAGACGACTGGGTAAGAGCATCTCCAAAACTGCAGCCCTTGTGAGGTGTTCCTGGTCTGCAGTGGTCAGTATCTATAAAAAGCGGTCCAAGGAAGGAACAGTGGTGAATCGGTGATAGGGTCATGGGCGGCCAAGGCTCATTAATGCACGTGGGGAGCAGCGAAAGCTGGTCTGTGTGGTCCGATCCAACAGACGAGCTACTGTATCTCAAATTGCTCAAGAAGTTAATGCTGGTTCTGATAGAAAGGTGTTAAAATACACAGTGCATCACAGTTTGTTGCGTATGGGGCTGAATAGCCGCAGACCAGTCAGGGTGCCCATGCTGACCCCTGTCCACCGCCGAAAGTGCCAACAGTGGGAACGTGAGCATCAGAACAGGACCACGGAGCAATGGTAGAAGGTGGCCTGGTCTGATGAATCACATTTTCTTTTACATCACATGGATTCCCAGGTGAGTGTGCGTCACTTACCTGGGGAACACATGGCACCAGGATGTACTATGGGAAGAAGGAAAGCTGGCAGAGGCAATGCAGTTTTTTGGGCAATGTTCTGCTGGGAAAAAACTTGGGTCCTACCATCCATGTGGATGTTACTTTGACACATACAACCTACCTAAGCATTGTTGCAGACCATGTCTACCCTTTCATGGAAATGGTATTCCCTGGTGGCTGTGGCCTCTTTCAGCAGGATAATGTGCCCTGCCACAAAGCAAAAATGGTTCAGGAATGGTTTGAGGAGCACAACAATGAGTTTGAGGTGTTGACTTGGTCTCTAAATTCTCCAGATCTCAATCCAATCAAGCATCTGTGGGATGTGCTTAACAAACAAGTCCGATCCATGGAGGCCCCACCTTGCAACTTACTGGACTTAAAGGATCTGCTGCTAACATCTTGGTGCCAGATACCACAGCACACCTTCAGGAGTCTAGTGGAGTCCATGCCTCGACGGGTCAGGGCTGTTTTGGCAGCAAAAGGGGGACCAACACAATATTAGGAAGGTGGTCATAATGTTATGCCTGATCGGCATAGGTCGACTGGTAAATTGAGAGCTTGTCCTCCTTGGATCACCACCTTGAAATGATGGAGATGTTTAAGTGCCTTATGACTGTTCGGTAGGGTCTCCCTAAGCAACTTAGTCCCAGTTGAGAGGCCAGACAAAGTGTTATTCAATTCATCCCCACTGGAAACATCATTCACAGAGAGTGAGACTCTGTCCAGAAGGATACTGGAGCCTTCTCCTGGAGCCAGGACTGGGAGAAAAGCACCTGGTGGACAGACTCTGGCTCATGGGGCCCAATCAGTATTGCCCGAAAGAACAAAGCGGGGCCTTCCCTTTGTGGGCTAAAAAGGGAAAGATTAGCAAACTAGTGCGGACAGGACCTTGGTTGTGGATATTGTGAAATAGTATTACAATTTAAAATAACTGTAAATACTGTGTCTGAGGTGATGTCAACCATTGGTGTGAGTTTGTGGCGAGAGCTATCTGATTCCCAGACCAATGGTAGTGTGGGAGTGTTTGGAAAACTGTTTTAAAACAGTCAGTGTTTTTGCTATTACATTTGATAATGCTAGTGCTGCAGAAATTGCACAATTCACCTTTAAGTTTTGTGGTTATACTTTCAAACAGTATTTATTTCAGTATTTTGACATCTGTTCTGGTGCTATGCCATTACCACAGACCTCTGTAGTGTCTTATTGTGAACCCTTTTTTTTTTTAAACTGAGGGACGAGTCACAATGATCTTCTGTGAACTTTCTTTAAAATGTATAACCATTACATTGTGTGTTACTTTCTATAGAAATTAATAAATAATTAATAATAAATAAATAATAAATCTGTTTGTATATCACTACTGATTTGAAACTTTTTTTTTTACACCAACAGATTATATGACTCCCATAGCAAAAGATCAAGGAGATTCCTATGACTTGCTCTTAACCTGCAAGCATGAAATAAGTTTCAAATTCATTCCGTAATTTCAAACAGGAGGCTTTCCATATATTCCAGAACTGGATTTCAAAAAAAAAAATCTTATTAACAAATCCTCAGCCTGTTTTTTGATTGAGTATATCTTACACTGCAGTATCTTATTGTTGCAGACAAGCATGCACATAAGGGACTGCATCAAACCATATAAATTGGTTAGCACATCGACTAAATGACCTCTCGCACTTTCATAGTGCGAAAGTGCACAGATGTGAGGGCCTTGTCAAACTCTGCAAAGTATTATTTCTCCATGAGGACCTGATTTACCCAAGAATCTGGGAACATTTTTCACAAGGACAGACTGGGTTGGGGAAAAAAAGGTCATGTGGGGTAAACAAGTTTGGGGTGTGGGTGTGTCTTCAGCGAACAAGGACACACCCCATGTTCATACAGTCTTAAAACTTGTGAGCTCTGTATGCACTTTGATACTTTTTAGGTTGCACCTCTTAAATGCAACTGGTACAGTAAAATGAGCACCTTTTAATAGCCCATTCAGAAAATTCTATTGCTAATGCTAATACACTTGGGATTGTTTTAATTTAATCATACAAGGAGCTTATGGTTCAAACATTTTTGGGTGAGCCTAGCTGCAGCATTTCCTGCCAAACATCTGTTTTTTTTACCTATGTTGTTTGCATGGTTAATAAAAACTCTAAATGGTCAGAGTGTGTTTCTGCTTTTTAATACATAGTTAGTTTAACAATGTGTTAATACACAGAACACAAGATCTGTTTCTGAGCCATGATCATTCTGAAATCTGATTAGTAAATGATTGATTTATATATCAAGGGCACACTTTTTAATTTGGTTTTGGGGCTGTTTTGGTGGCTGACTTAAAAGCGTCTCGACATATCAAGCACATTATTTATTATTATCATTGGTATTTTTACCTTGATAAATGCACAATACACCCAGAAGGTCTGTTCAGAAAGTACATAGGGTTCTTTTTGATTTCATGGTAAACAGGCTACAGTATATGGGGCAAGTTGTCACACAAATCATCTGGCATTAAACAGCCTATTTTGGGCTTTTCAGCAAAAATGTATCAGTAAAACAATTATGAAACAGTAACAGTTTTGGACAACATAATATTACTATTTTATTGTATAATATTGCAACATTTAAAATATACAGTAGTTGATAACTTGCCCCAGCCTAAATTCCTGTAACTCAAGCAGTGGAGCATGGCGCTAGCAACGCCAAGATTCCCAGGGAATGCATAAACTGATAACAGTATATGCTTGAATAAAATGTACTCTAAGTCGCTCTGGATAAAATCATCTGCCAAATGCATTTATGGGAATTTAGTTGTGATGAAGACCACATGGTCTGTCATTCATTTTTTTTTAAGCATTTATAAAGTGTGAGAGTTCTTTTGAAAGTGTGAGAGAGTTTGATTAGCATTTTTTGGACTCTAAAAAACATTACCCTCGCCCTGAACTGATGTTAATGTCTGGTAAAAATCTGCCTTTATTACTTAGTTAACTCTTGTCTGAATGTTTGCCATTGTAGTTTTATAGTGTTCTCTTGTGGAATTTTACAAATATTATTCTAATTTGAGACTCTTTTGAACTAGATATTTGAAACCAACATACAAAACCACTGACAGAGAAAGCAAATGTGTAATTTGACTTTTATACAGAGGTATAAAGAGTACCTGAAAACCATACTTGAGTAAAAGTACTGATACCTTACATCGAAAATGACTCCACTACAAGTTACAAGTAACCGACTTGAGTAAAAGTCTTAAAGTATCTGATTTTAACAGAACTTAAGTATTTTACTCATGCTGAATGTAGGCTCAGTCTCAGAGATGCACTAGCCGAGAGACATGCCAGTGAAAATAAGAAACAATTGATTTGTAAGATGAGAAATCAATTTTTTTTTTCTAAAATCAAAATAAAACTGAATACCTCAATGTTGCAATAAATCAAGGTCAACACAACAACCGTTTAAACGTCTCAAGTGCACAGAAAGGCCATAAGTAAACCAGTATCCTTCAAAACGGTCTTGTCAATATAGCGGATAAATAAAACAATGTTAAGTAAAATTAAATAGTCAAAGTCTACTGTATGTGCTGGTTTGAGCCTCATCACCAGCTGCAGTCATTTCCTCTTCTAATAAATCAAACACCTGCGATTCACAACTACCTGCTAATGCACTCATATTCACGTAAAGTGTCCTTGTTGACAAGTTTTGGGTGAGTAAAGGCAAAATGTACAAGATATAGTACCTTCAATGCCCTTAGATGGCGATATCGCTTCTTTATATCAGGAACAACCTGTTGCAGAAAAAGTTAGCTGCCATGAAAAATGTAATTTGTAATTGCATTACACATCACAAATGTAGTGGAGTAAAAAGTACATTTACTTACTCAAAAATGTAGTCAAGTTGCCAATATCTTTGATACTCAGTACAACTACAAAGTAGCCAAAAAGATACTTAAGTACAGTAACTAATTACACTTACTCAGTACTTTACACCTCTGCTTTTATATAATGTAACACATACAATTTTCTCATGTGACGATTAGCCCCAGCCAACTCTATTCCTAAAGTAGTGCTTTGAGACAGAAAATAAGACTAACTATTGCCATTTTGGGGGTAAAGGGACAGGGTACATTTCCCAGGAAAATGCAAGTTCTATGCCTTTGAAAACTGTGCATTCCTGAAGCTTGTGAATAAGACAGGAGCAGTTTAACACAAGCTTGCCATTTCTAAAATAAGATGCAGTCAGGCGCCATCAAAGGGGTCAGGGCTTAGGAGCCATTCAGCAGCCCTTGTCTGTTTAAAGATGTTAAAAAGGTCCTGCAGACACTTGGGTGATAGGAAGTCAAAGTGACCTGCTTTACTCTCAGATGCTGAATAATCCTCAGTGAGAAGGAAAAGTAAGTGCAAGAACAAAAGGGAAGGAGTGGTAAGAAATCTGTGTGGCTTTCTTACATGGAACACACACAGACAAAAAAAATGTATGTATGAAAAAGAGCAGCATGAACGTTCGGCTAAACATCTCCTTTTTGGGGTGCTACAATTCCTACATGAGGGTGTGTTAATGATGACAGATTTTTTTTAATGAATGAACTATCACTTTAAGTATTTTTATGGGAAGAGACCAAGGAGAAGCACCCAAATAAACAGTTGCGAAAACAACACAAATGTGTTGTTGCTATGGCTAATATTAAACTGCTGCAACGTATACTTTCTTATAGCGGAAGTGCTACTAGATAAGTCACGGTCAACGTATGTAACGCATGTACATTTGAATCTACTGATTCACTTTGTGCCCCACTATTATAACATGGTTGACAACACATATGGAGGGTAAACTAACTTTAAAAGCCATCTGGTTGTTAAGCTAACAATCTTTATAGCCTTCGTTCTAAAACTTTACAGGGTATTTATTCAGAAATTGTAAAAAGGGAATATTGTTCATGAGACACAAGCTATCCCTGTAAACGCTACAAAAATCTGTCCTGCACAGGTTAAAAATAATAATTAACAAAAACAAAAATGATTTAGATGGCATTTTCAGAGCTTATTGTACTCCACATAAGACTGCTTCCGCTTGGTGGCTGGGCAAAAATAAATCAATTGGTTTTCCACAAATGATGAGCACTTGATATCGGCTTCATGTGATTTCATTCCACAGACAAGCAGGCACCATAATGTCTGGAGAGAAGGCATTTATGAATGTTTTCTCGTTGACATTTCAATTTACTTAACTATTGTCTAGCAGGAGGAAGAGGTTTTGACAGTCTAGTCTTGTTTTTTACTCAGTAATACTCCTAGTGTACAGATAGTATTATTCCTGTCACGCTGAATTAATAATAATGTTCGTTTAAGATCAGTAATCGGTGAGGGGTTTGCTGAAGAAGTTCAGAATAAAGTAGACTAGGGAGTGTTCGTAACATGCTGTTTTTTGTGTTTTTTTTGTCTCAAACAATAATATAATGTATTCATCTGCTATATATTAAACGTATTACTTCTTTATTAACTATATCAATTAGTAAAAAGTCAACTTCAAAGAGTGGCATTCTTACTACATACCCACTAACATTGACATCAGTTTCAGTTTTGTGCATGATTTATTGTGGAAATCATATTTACTTTGTTTCTAAACATGTTTTATGCCAAACATACATCACACCCCTCATCTTCTCCAACAATTGTTTCATTTTAAGCCTTTTTAATACAAAACGACAAATAAAATTTGATCCAAAGACATAAAATGTAATCACCGTGTTTTTGTGTCTGTGAGTTAGTCACTCTCATGATTGCATCATATGACAGGGTTTACATGCAAAAGAATATTCTGATGTTAACCAGAATATGTTCATATTTGGATTATTTCCAGAAATTTTATCCCAGTTCACAGCTTGAAGTTTCAATTTCACTGCAGATGTTTCAACTTAATCGGAAATATCATTTAAAAGTTTTTCCACAGAACATGTTAAACAGTTTATAACAATATTAAACATTTGAAACAAATTAGACAAGGCACAGGCTACAGTATGTATAGAGCAATAAAATGTGGAAGGCAATTCTCAGACAACTCATTTTAAAAGTTTGGTCCACTTTCAAATAAAATTTTCCTGATAATTTACTCACCCCCATGTCATCCAAGATGTTCATGTCTTTCTTTCTTCAGTCGAAAAGAAATGAAGGGTTTTGATGAAAACATTCCAGGATTATTCTCCTTATAGTGGACTTCAATGGCCTCCAAACGGTGAGTAAATTATCAGGAAAATTTTATTTGAAAGTGGACTAATCCTTTAAGACATTTTTTTGCAGAAGAATGTTTGAGAGCAGACAAAAATCTCAGTTACATCTCACAGCTGTATAAGAGAAACAATTATGATAATTTTTTTTTGTTTTGGGCGCCTTGTGTTTTGCTCCCTGAGATCAAGATTAGCTAATATACACTGAAAAAAAACAAAAAAAACAAGTAAAATTTACTTAAATTTTCTTTGTCAAGTTTTTGCACACATATATTTTTAGTAAATGTCACTTATGGAATTAAATACACACTACTCTACTTAACTAAGTTAAGTAAAATTAACAAAGAAAATAAGTAATTTTAACTTGGCCAGTAAAGGTTGAGTAACCTTTGCAATATTTTTTACTCAAACAATATAATACTGAATTAAACCACGCTTTTATATGCTTTACTTACAAACATCCAAGTAAATAAAACAATGGATATAGTGTAAATACCATATCTACATAATAGAAGTAACGCGGCACCTGAACACAAGAGACCTCAATGCTTAGTGCACGATGCACAATGACAGTAACATTCAATGGATTGTTTTTTGAGAACGAATGTGTCATTTTGAGTAGAAAATGAACTCCAAATGTCACAAAATGGCAAGTTACTAAACCTAACATCAAAAGCAACGATAAAACAGTGTAAATACAGGTGGAAAACAGCAAAAAAGTAAACCTCATTAATTATTCAAGGCCCAGTGCATGATGGGAACACCAGTATCAGAGTAATTTTACTTAATTTTATAATGTTGATATTTACGCTTTAATTTCTACAAGTACTAATATAGAATTTACTGTTTTTTTATTCTTGCCTGAACAAACTTTTTTCTGTAGAAATTTTGTCTGTAGTATTTACTTCACCACAGAATCATTTTTTATCAGTGTAGTAACTGAATTTCAGAGGATCATTACTCAGTTTTAGTGGAGTTGTTTGCTTTTGTGAGCACTTCTACAGCCATACCGATCCATCAGAGAGGGAGTTCAACGTCCTTGTGTGTTTGTTTTTGTTTATTTCATCATTCTACATTAAAAGCCAAAATGCTACATCGGAGCTTACAAGCGATTGACTTGAGGGTTTCCAGTGCTGCTGCTGTAATGTGGGTAAACATTGCTTAATATCAAACAGGACATACATCTGTTATGTGGATGCATGTTAAGTTCAAGAGAGTTAAAATACTGGAGGGTGACTGGCCTTAGGCTTCAGTTCCCACATGTTGTTGTGCTACATTTCAGGCATATAAGTGCATTTCACAAGTGCTAACAATGGAAACAATGTCAATGTTCTGTCAGGTCAGATCATTAGCTTGAAGATCAAAAAGACACTCGACGCTGCAAGAAGGGCTGTAAAGGTGTTATTGCTTGTCGGCAACAAAATCTTTGAAGATTGTTTGGATACCATTAAAAGAGTTTATCAGGCATGCAGTGCAGGTGGTGCAAAGCTGTTACATTATTACATTTATGACAAAGATCACTGAACCTGTCATATTTTATGGATATTACTGAAGTGCTGAAAGGGAATTCCATTTCAGAGTTATTCTTTTTGCACTGAAACTGACCCTATTAGACACATATATGTGTAATCAAATGCCTCGGCACTACAAAGAAGTAGTAGTGCAAAACTTGTAAAGATTTTAAATGCTTCGGCAAAGGCTTAACAAGAAAATAAAGACCACCTAGGGAATATGATACGTGAGTCATGATCATTAAGAAGAAAGTGGCAACAATCCCATCCATGGGCAGCATTTGAAAATCAGGGTTTATTTGGTATTGTGTTATTTATAATAATGCTAAACCTTTTAAAATGCAGATAAAAAGTAAATTGTGCATTGTGTGCGGTCAATGCGATTCCCATGAAAATGCCATTTAAACTGTATCTCCTCAGTCATTTCTGTGTCCCCTCACACAACTTCTTGACCGAATAGTATCTTTGATAATTAAATTTCACATTTACTTTGATTCTGTTCAGCTTTATGATGCTACAAATTCAAGTTTTGATTACTTTTTACCTGTGGAATACAAAAATTTTGATTATCATCAAAATGTCAAAGCCTATTTTTTTTTAATGGTGCTAAAATGACTCACAGGGTTTCACTGGCTGTCACTCTATGTTTCCATCTAAATTTAACTTGTGCACAAAATTGTAATATCGCATAAAACATTTGCGAATAAAGCACTGTTTCCATCCAGTGAGTCGAACAAATTGTCACTTCCTGATAAACTGGTGCTAAATATCACTAAGAAAAATGGAAGTTGCTGCAATAGAAGCCACTGTATATAATAATTTAGTAATAAATTACTTGCACCTTAGAGCGTGCAGACAAAACGCAATACAGTTATCTTGCTTTCGGAGGCGGATGCCTGCTGTTTGGGAACACAGTCGTGTAAGAGAGTTTAACCTCTTTAACAATAGATTTTGCTCAGGCATTTCAGAACAGCCAAAACAGCATTTCAGGTGCTGTGCAACGAGATCGGTCATCTGGTTGGTCCAGTTACGCCGTCCCATCGCAAAGTCACATGACTTTTTTGATGCGCATCAAGGAATTTATTTGGTAAAAGTGTTTCCATCATAGTTTATGCACGTTTTCTTATCACATAAAAAGTTTATCTGACTCAATTGAGCACATACATTTTTTACACGCAATTTTAGAATTCATGTGCATTTTGTAGTTTCCATCCAGGATGGAAACACACATATTACACTCACCTAAAGGATTATTAGGAACACCATACTAATACTGTGTTTGACCCCCTTTCGCCTTCAGAACTGCCTTAATTCTACGTGGCATTGATTCAACAAGGTGCTGAAAGCATTCTTTAGAAATGTTGGCCCATATTGATAGGATAGCATCTTGCAGTTGATGGAGATTTGTGGGATGCACATCCAGGGCACGAAGCTCCTGTTCCACCACATCCCAAAGATGCTCTATTGGGTTGAGATCTGGTGACTGTGGGGGCCATTTTAGTACAGTGAACTCATTGTCATGTTCAAGAAACCAATTTGAAATGATTCGAGCTTTGTGACATGGTGCATTATCCTGCTGGAAGTAGCCATCAGAGGATGGGTACATGGTGGTCATAAAGGGATGGACATGGTCAGAAACAATGCTCAGGTAGGCCGTGGCATTTAAACGATGCCCAATTGGCACTAAGGGGCCTAAAGTGTGCCAAGAAAACATCCCCCACACCATTACACCACCACCACCAGCCTGCACAGTGGTAACAAGGCATGATGGATCCATGTTCTCATTCTGTTTACGCCAAATTCTGACTCTACCATCTGAATGTCTCAACAGAAATCGAGACTCATCAGACCAGGCAACATTTTTCCAGTCTTCAACTGTCCAATTTTGGTGAGCTCGTGCAAATTGTAGCCTCTTTTTCCTATTTGTAGTGGAGATGAGTGGTACCCGGTGGGGTCTTCTGCTGTTGTAGCCCATCCGCCTCAAGGTTGTGCGTGTTGTGGCTTCACAAATGCTTTGCTGCATACCTCGGTTGTAACGAGTGGTTATTTCAGTCAAAGTTGCTCTTCTATCAGCTTGAATCAGTCGGCCCATTCTCCTCTGACCTCTAGCATCAAAAAGGCATTTTCGCCCACAGGACTGCCGCATACTGGATGTTTTTCCCTTTTCACACCATTCTTTGTAAACCCTAGAAATGATTGTGGGTGAAAATCCCAGTAACTGAGCAGATTGTGAAATACTCAGACCGGCCCGTCTGGCACCAACAACCATGCCACGCTCAAAATTGCTTAAATCACCTTTCTTTCCCATTCTGACATTCAGTTTGGAGTTCAGGAGATTGTCTTGACCAGGACCACACCCCTAAATGCATTGAAGCAACTGCCATGTGATTGGTTGATTAGATAATTGCATTAATGAGAAATTGAACAGGTGTTCCTAATAATCCTTTAGGTGAGTGTATATATATATATATATATATATATATATACACACACTGAACAAAATTATAAACGCAACACTTTTCATGAGCTGAACTCAAAGATCTAAGACTTTTTCTATGTACACAAATTTTCTCTCAAATATTGTTCACAAATCTGTCTAAATCTGTGTTAGTGAGCACTTCTCCTTTGCCGAGATAATCCATCCACCTCACAGGTGTGGCATATCAAGATGCTGATTAGACAGCATGATTATTGCACAGGTGTGCCTTAGGCTGGCCACAATAAAAGGCCACTCTAAAATGTGCAGTTTTACTGTATAGGGGGGTCCGGAGGGGGTCCGAAAACCAGTCAGCATCTGGTGTGACCACCATTTGCCTCACGCAGTGCAACACATCTCCTTCGCATAGAGCTGATCAGGTTGTCGATTGTGACCTGTGGAATGTTGGTCCACTCCTCTTCAATGGTTGTGTGAAGTTGCTGGATATTGGCAGGAACTGGAAAACACTGTTGTATACGCCGATCCAGAGCATCCCAAACATGCTCAATGGGTGACATGTCTGGTGAGTATGCTGGCCATGCAAGAACTGGGATGTTTTCAGCTTCCAGGAATTGTGTACAGATCCTTGCAACTTAGGGCCGTGCATTATCATGCTGCAACATGAGGTGATGGTCGTGGATGAATGGCACAACAATGGGCCTCAGGATCTCGTCACGGTATCTCTGTGCATTCAAAATGCCATCAATAAAACGCACCTGTGTTCGTTGTCCATAACATACGCCTGCCCATACCATAACCCCACCACCACCATGGGCCACTCGATCCACAATGTTGACATCAGCAAACCGCTCACCCACACAACGCCATACACACTGTCTGCCATCTGCCCTGTACAGTGAAAACCGGGATTCATCCGTGAAGAGAACACCTCTCCAAAGTGCCAGATGCCATCGGATGTGAGCATTTGCACACTCAAGTCGGTTACGACGACAAACTGCAGTCAGGTCGAGACCCCGATGAGGACGATGAGCATGCAGATGAGCTTCCCTGAGATGGTTTCTGACAGTGTGCAAAAAATCTTTGGTTATGCAAACCAAATGCTGCAGCAGCTGTCCGGGTGGCTGGTCTCCAGAGATGCTGGATGTGGAGGTCCTGGGCTGGTGTGGTTACACTGCGGTTGTGAGGCCGGTTGGATGTACTTCCAAATTCTCTGAAACGCCTTTGGAGACGGCTTATGGTAGAGAAATGAACATTCAATTCACGGGCAACAGCTCTGGTGGACAATCCTGCAGTCAGCATGCCAATAGCACGCTCCCTCAAAACTTGCGACATCTGTGGCATTGTGCTGTGTGATAAAACTGCACATTTTATAGTGGCCTTTTATTGTGGCCAGCCTAAGGCACACCTGTGCAATAATCATGCTGTCTAATAAGCATCTTGATATGCCACACCTGTGAGGTGGATTATCTCGGCAAAGGAGAAGTGCTCACTAACACAGATTTAGACAGATTTGTGAACAATATTTGAGAGAAATAGGCCTTTTGTGTACATAGAAAAAGTCTTAGATGAGCTCATGAAAAATGGGGGCAAAAACAAAAGTGTTGTGTTTATAATTTTGTTCAGTGTATAAATATGATCTTCTAATTTAAAATACTATCTAATAATACATAAAAATGCTTCAGTTTCTTTATGATCACCTAACGTCTGATATGATATCCTTATACCCTGGTATGATAATCACAGGGAACCACAGACTTTCTCTGTAGCTCTGACATCAACAAAAAAATACACTTGTAAAATGTACACCTGTAAAAATTACACTTCAAAATTTCCATGGAGAACCATTACAGCTGCACAACTTTCCCAATACAACTCAAGCAGCCAACGTCTTGGACATTCTAGGAGGTATGCTTGGAAGTGCATTTCATTCATTATTTGCAGGATAGTTGTTTTACTGGATCTGTCAGTGCTGAGAAATACTTATATAAGGAAGATCATTTAATTCATACCTGCCAATGTGTTGCATTCTGCTTATGGCAAATAGTTACAACTATCTGTCAGACATGCATAAGGAAGATATGAAAAGATATGATACTTGCAAGTGCATACGTGAGGGTGCGGTAAAGCAAAGTGTTTAACAAACCCACTAAATGCCAATCAAAATCGCTGTGTAGTACTTTGCCACTGTTTTCATTGCCAAGTAATACAGTTTCACACAAATAGGTGCAACACAAATAGGTTGCTCAGAGCTGTTTTCCCCTTTTTATCATAAAAGATTGGGCATGGGAATGAGTCGGTAAGCTGCTCTGTTTTAAATTTAATTAGAAATTATTTTTCTCGGGGGTTATGTACAGAGTATGACAAATTCTTGGTGGCATTAAATGCCCACTTTCCCAAAAAGAGATTTGAAGCACATGTGAACAGCTTTGTTCTCTGCTTAAGAAGCAATTTGCCATAGTGGTTTGTTTCAAAAGACAAAGCATGTGTAATGATTTTACTTTACAACAGGAACTAGCCACTTTAGCATTGCTTTTCAAATAAAAGATACTTCATTCTTCAAATATGTGGTTTGAGTGGAACTTTTGACAAAGACCTTATACCATTGCGCATTTATGGTGCTCACTGAGCTAAGCTAATGATTGGACCATTAAATTTGGGAGAGAATGTATCAGATGTTTGTTGTGAAACCAACTGCAATGGAATTCACACAAAATTTGTAGGAACATCTCCTGTGAAGCCTATAACGTGTCTTCCGAGATTCAGTGATAACATAAGCCTTGAACTAGTTGCACATTATGTGTTTAAATACTTACTGAATTAAGATAAGGCTGATAAAGGCAGCATCTGAGTGAAATCATTACATTAGTGTCTGTTTTCTGATGCGTTTTTAAATCATTAATCAACTGTTGCTTCATCATATATGAGATAAATGTTCCAGTTTTAATGCTATGATTCTTCATTTTGACAGTCTGGCAGGGGTTCTGTGTTTTGATAAACTTTAAGAAAGCCATGCTCACTGCGTTTTCCATATTTAATTAAACTCTTAACCTCCAGTCATATGCTTAATTCATCCTCTCGATGCATCACGTTGACTGTGGACGCACTCTATAGAATTGTAATACTGTATTTTGGCGGACGACCAAGAGTTAATGTTGGAAACGTTAAGGTGAACTTTTAACATCCTTTTCTTAAAGTAACTATGTGCCAAAGAGGAATGAACTGGCATGAAGTATAACCCCTGAGAATTAATAGCAGTTATGTTGACATTAGTTGGATGCATATAACACCTGTTAATAATTATAAGTAATTGTTCACTGTCAAAGAAAATACTGTAGCCTATAATTTATTGATGGAATGATTAATGAGGACGAATGCTATAGGAATGCAGAACATGTCTTATCGACTTCAAACGTTATGTTTCAAACCCTCTAATTTATAAATCCTCATTTTTAGACTTAAACTAAAGCTTCATGTGGTTTTGTGTGTAGAAAAAGTTCTCACCTACAAATTGCTTGGTATTCAACAGGTGAGTAATAAGTAAGTAAATTTGCTCTTATCTTCGTTCTAAAATCAATGAATCCGGATAACTGGTCATTCAAATTGACTAATAACCGCTAGTAATTTGCATAAAACGGCTCAAACGATGTCTATATAAGATATTTCCTTCCTCTCTTTCACTCTACAGAGCATGCGCAGTCTATGAGCAAGCCCTAAGTGTGTCTTTATCAGTTAGCACAGTTAATGTTTATGTTGTCTAATGACAAGGACTAATTTCACAATGTTAAAAGGTTAGTTCACCCTAAAATGAAAATAATGTCATTTAGTACTCACCCTTATGTCGTTCCACACTCGTATGACCTTCGTCAAAGACTATATAATAACAAGACGTGTCACTCTTAGGCTGCGTCTGTAAACTGGAAAATGCTGCCTTCTGAGGACACATTTCAAGGTAGTAAGGCATCAAGGCACGTCCGAATCCAATGTTAGCTTCACTTCCTGTCTCATGAGATACCTTCATCTGATAGATGTTTAAAGGAAGCATAGATGTAGCTGCCTTTGATATCCCACAATCATGTGCTTTCCATTCTGTGACAGTTGAGCTAGAAAAATAAAGATGGCGTCCGAAAGTTGCGTTTGCTGGTCAGTTTGTGTATAAATGTACAATTTTGACTAACATATTTCAATTTTGATATAATTTCTATCGAGAAATTACAACTGTAGAAATTAAATATTTGTTTAGTTCTCACCAAAGCTCGCGCTATTTTGCTGGAGATAATTTAACCGTTATGCTGCCTCATAAGTCTGTCCGAAATCAGTTTCGTGAGGTGCCTTCATGCACAAATGCTGCTGTACAAGTCATTCTCTTATAAAGCAGCAAGTCAACTACCTAGGTCCGAAACAGGCAGAGCCGGTTTCAGATTTCATCTGTGATTTCAAATATGAAATTTAATCGAAAGCTTGGCAAACAGCTTTAGAGAATTGGATGTTTCCCCATTCAAAGACATAGGAGCTGTACTTGGATGCCCGAGAGGCGTTTCAAAGATGGCTGCCAAGTGAAATGACTTGTCTTAAGCCGGGGACACACCTAACGATTAGCTGAAACATTCTAAGACTGAACTGAACACACATACCGATTGTTTCCTGCGACCGAAGCAGATTTAAATACTTACACATGGAATTTGAACACCAACTGTAATCGCAGACTGGACGCGTTTGAGCACGATCAATCATAAGTATCAATTTACATTCATAATCGGCCTTACAATCGTTAAGTGTGTGCACGGCTTTAAAGGGACTTTGCCTTTGTTCATCTTTGGAACAAGAATTAAGATATTTAAAAAACAACAACAACAACAACAAACGATGGCTCAGTGAGGCCTCTATAGAGAATGAGAATGTTGCGTCACAGCGTTTTCACTCGCGTTGCATTTCGGAAAGGCATCGCCATATTAGAAGGATACGCTATCCGTTGCCATGGTTACTTTGACAGTGAGACAGTCAGACCGAGAGAAATAGCGTGATATTTGTTTGCAATTTTGCAGTACGCCGCAGTTTCTTGGAAAGAAATGGATAATGACGAAGCGAAAGGAAAGGTGCTCTATCGGGAGAGACTAAATAACACTGCCAAGCATCGCCAAGGGACATTCTAAACCGCTTAACATGACTTAATGTACTAAAGTGATATTAACAGACCAAACTCACTATACATCATACTAATAAAGTAACGTTATACTATGTAGACCTAAAACAAATCAGATGAGTCCTGAATGATCTCAACGCGTTTAATAATATGTTAAGCCTTTTCCTCCCATAGAAAACCGGTATAAGAAAACGCTTAATATGGCTTAATGTACTAAATGCAGGAACACACCAAGCCGACGGTCGGCAGTCGGGCAGTTTTTCTTCGTCGGCCGACTAAGTTTTCTCAGTGTGTTCCGCACCGTCGGCTGAAGTTGGTCCTCATCGTCTTTTTTTCTTAATTTTTTCCAGAGCTGTATATATATATACAGTGGGTACGGAATGTATTCAGACCCCCTTAAATTTTTCACTCTTTGTTATATTGCAGCCATTTGCTAAAATCATTTAAGTTCTTTTTTTTTCTCATTAATGTACACACAGCACCCCATATTGACAGAAAAACACAGAATTGTTGACATTTTTGCAGATTTATTAAAAAAGAAAAACTGAAATATCACATGGTCCTAAGTATTCAACCCTTTGCTCAGGGTGCTTCTATTTAGTAGAAGCACCCTTTTGATCTAATACAGCCATGAGTCTTTTTGGGAAAGATGCAACAAGTTTTTCACACCTGGATTTGGGGATCCTCTGCCATTCCTCCTTGCAGATCCTCTCCAGTTCTGTCAGGTTGGATGGTAAATGTTGGTGGACAGCCATTTTTAGGTCTCTCCAGAGATGCTCAATTGGGTTTAAGTCAGGGCTCTGGCTGGGCCATTCAAGAACAGTCAC
>RJVU01018281.1:1841129-1870128 GCA_003731715.1 Anabarilius grahami
TGTGCTTCTAATATGTAAAGCTGCTTTGAAACAATTACCAATTGTAAAAAGCGCTATATAAATAAATTTGACTTGACTTGACTTGACTTATGAGTTTTCATAGTTGCGTGTTCATGTCTGGTCTTGTGTAAGCACATGCTTGTGATTTTGTCTTCATTGGCCATGTGCTTGTGTTTTTGTTATGTTTGGTGTAAGCACATGGCTTGTCATGTGTTTCTTCGAGCCATGTGCTCTCATGTCTATTGTCTTGACCCCGCCCACCTTGTTACCTCATTATTGGTTGATTTGCTCCACCTGTCCTCCCTCATTACCTGCCTTGTTTGCTCTCCTATTTATTCTTCTTGTGTTTGCAGTCCTGTGCTGGTTCGTTGTCATATTTTTCTTCATGTTTGTTGAAGTCAAGTCAAGCCCTGTCCAAGTTAAGTCTGTTTTCCCCACCGCAAAGTGGTTTCCGTGGTAACGGTGGAAACTGTTGCATGAACGCGATGGCTTAAGCTGCGCGCACACTTATGAATGTAAATTGATCGCGCTCAAACGAGTCCAGTCAGAGCCAGTTGAGTTCAGTCTGCGATTACAGTCGGTGTTCAAATTCCATGTGTAAGTATTTAAATCTGCTTCAGTCGCAGGAAATAATCGCTGTGTATCCCAGCCAACACAGCATGGTGGGGCCCAGATGGGTGTCACCTGGGCTGTCTAACTGGGGCCCAGACATTTTTGTCCACGGTTTCCATGGAGGCCCACATGGGTTAGCCCAGATGAAATGAACACTGCTCAGTATGCACACTACAGGCTGTTAAATGTAACACAGAAACATGCTGGAGTTAATGAGATAATAAGATGATAAGGAGCAGAATCCATAGGCGTAATTTGCGGGTGGGGCGGGTGGGACATGTCCCCACCACTTTTTGAAAGGGACGATATTGTCCCCACCACTTTTTGAAACATCTCGCGGATATCTAATACAAAAGAAACACCTCTAGTTGATTATCAATTTGTGTTAATAATAGGCGATCTGGCGCTGGGATGTGTTATTTTTGAAATCCTGTTGAGTGCTCGTTGTCGCTGTTATCAGAGGCGCAACAGTGTTCTCTCGCCACTCGTGCACACTGCGCAGTGCTCACACGGACGAGCGCTTCAATCTATCGCTGTTGCGGAGACTCTCTATTCGTTATGTTGAAATCACAAAACAAAATACACATAAACGTGTCCCTGCTCTTGATATACAATCACTGATAACCATCTTTGGTTTTAATGAGAAAAAAAAAATCATACATGGTTGGATTAGAACCCCGAATCTCTTGCATGCTAAACGAAAATGCTGCTCCTAGTCCATTAGGACTTTCAATAAATTATAGCGGATCCTCAAATTTTATTAACTAATGTACAGACTTTCGAGACTAACGACATGTTGTATTATAGGAGATGTAAGGAAGAAACTATCATATTAATTTTAATATTATTGTAATAATACAATTACAATACACCCCACAACCTACACATTCCTGTCCCACCCACTTTTTAAACCAAAGTTACGCCACTGGCAGAATCACAGAAGGACAGAGGAACAACAAGAACTACAACTTCAGCCACAGCCTTCGATGAAATCAACTGAAGATAAAAGACATTAAATCTCTCAAGATCTGATTAAACATCTCCACAAACAGCATTACCAGCTACTTTATTTCTGTCATTCATCTACAGAAGTTGCTATTGAGAATTACCAGAGGTTTAGATGTTGATGATTTGTTGAAAATAAGTTTGGTTTGATGTCACCGTGATCGAGGTCTGTGCTTGCTTTAGTTAGGCAGTTTGACTCTTGACTGTTTTAGTTTTAGTCTTTCTCTGGCTGCTTTTGATGTTTGTTATGGCAAGAAGAACAAAAGGCAATATGGTCAGCTGCTAGATGAGAATATAATCATCATTTAGTAGCTTAATTCACTGATCTAATGACTGAGCTTTTTATGAGCAGAATGTGATTAACTTTGTGCTGGATCTCGTCTAGAATAACAATAAAACAGTTTTAATCAGAAAATTTGAAAAACACATTGTTCACTAAACACTTCAAACCTCCTGCAAGATTTACTTACACACAGACATCAAGAATCAGTGTATGAATCTCAACAATGGTGACATGCTTCATGCTGCAATGCATTCTGGGAGCCATGGATGAGTTTTGTATGAGGCACCCAGAATGCATTGCGGCATGAAGCATGTCACCAATGTTGAGATTCATACGCTGATTCCTGATGTCTGTGTGTGAATAAATCTTGCAGGTGGTTTAAAGCGTTTAGTGTACATTGTATTTTTTAGATTTATTATTTTGATCTGATTTATTGAACTGTTTTGTTATTCTAGAAAAGATTCAGCTAAAAGTTAATCACATTCTTTTTTTCATATAGAGTTCAGTTAACAGATCAGTGAATAAAGCCATAACATGATGACAATTATATTTTTATCATCAAACAGCTGATGATAGATAAACACATTGTCTCTTGTCTTTCATGCCATAACTAACAGCAAGAGCAGCCAGAGAAAAAACAACACTAACAAAGTCAAGTCAAACTGCCTAACTAAAGTAAGCACTGACCTCGATAATGGTGACATCAAACCAAACTTATTTTCAACAAATCATCAACATCTAAACCTCTGGTAATTCTCAATAGCAACTTCTGTAGATGAATGACAGAAATAAAGTAGCTGGTAATGCTGTTTGTGGAGATGTTTAATCAGATCTTGAGAGATTTAATGTCTTTTATCTTCAGTTGATTTCATCGAAGGCTGTGGCTGAAGTCGTAGTTCTTGTTGTTCCTCTGTCCTTCAGTGATTCTGCTCGTTATCATCTTATTATCTCATTAACTCCAGCATGTTTCTGTGTTACATTTAACAGCCTGTAGTGTGCACACTGAGCAGTGTTCATTTCATCTGGGCTAACCCATGTGGGGCCTCCATGGAAACCGTGGACAAAAATGTTTGGGCCCCAGTTAGACAGTCCAGGTGACACCCATCTGGGCCCCACCATGCTGTGCTGGCTGAGATCTCAATGGCAGAAATAAGCTTTCATAGGTTTCGTAGGTTCAGCCGCAGCAGAATTGTTCATATGCTTCTAATGATTTAAAGGGTCTGAACTCTTGCACTGTGTAGGCACTGATACCATATAAACCAGGTAATTGACGATGTCAGGGTATGTGACAGGTGGTGGTGCTTCTGGGTCTTTCGCAGGTCACACGGGTCGATGGTGTTAATGTCAAGCATTTTCTCTAAATGACGCTGCTTTGGCAGTGTTATGCAATCTCTCCCGATAGAGCTCCTTTCCTTTCACTTTCTCCTTCTCCATGTATTCCCGTAAAACTGTGCTGTATCGCAAAATGTATTTATAGAATGAATCTGCGCTCTCTCTCTCTGTTGCTCTGTACCTCGGGCTCGCTGAAGAAGTTACCATAGCAACAGATAGCGTATCCTGCTAATATGGCGGCGCCTTCCCGAAATGCAACGCGGAGTGAAAACATTGTGACTTAACTCCTCATTCTCTATTGCCAGCAAGATAATTAACACTTTTTAAATGTCCAAAAACGTATTAAAAACATAATTTAAAACAGTTCATGTGAGTACAGTGGTTTTATACCCTTAATATTATAAAGCGATGAGAATTTTTGTGCGCCAAAAAAAACAAAACAAAATAATGACTTTTCAAAAGTATCAAGTGATGGCCGATTTCAAAACACTGCTTTGGAGCTTTACGAATCTTTTGTTTCGAATCAGTGGTTCGGAGAGCCAAAGTCACGTGATTTCAGTAAACGAGGCTTTGTTACATTATAAGTGTTTTGCAATTTCAATGGTTCATGTGACTTTGGCAGTTTAATGCGCGATCCGAACCACTGATTCGAAAGAAAAGATTAGTAAAGCTTTGATGCAGTGTTTTGAAATTGCCCATCAAAACTGCATCAAATATTGTTGAAAAGTCGTTATTTTGTAGTATTCTCGTCACTTCATAACATTTAAGGTTGAACCACTGTAGACACATGAACTGTTTTAAATATGTCTTTAGTAGCTTTCTGGGCATTTGAATGTGTTAATTGACCCTTCGCAAAGACCCGCCCCCCTTAGTTACTGTTGCTTTGTCCGACAAGCCGTGGCGCTGTCACGCAACACGCAGTGAAAAATACATCGCGGAGCAAGGAGGATACTGACAACAGTTCGACAGACAAGACAAAGCAGGTTACTTATGATATTAAACAAAGTCTCAGCTTTCAAACTGTGTAATTTTTTAAGAAATTAAAACAATAAAAACCGTTTTGTGGCCCTTTAATGTGTCGTGACCATGGTCGTGACAGATTGCTGTAGCGCCTCAGCTTAAGAGGCTCGTAAACCGATCATCTCTTCCTACTAGTTCATTTATAGCATCAAATAAACATGAATGAACATGAGAATAAATGTGGTTTCAAACTCGGAAAGACTTCAATACACACCATTTTTCAAGTTTAAGTCCACAGAGGTTAATCTTCTAACTCTTAACTGCTTTGTCGGACAAAATGGCGGATTCTGCGTTCTGATTGGTTAGATCGCTTGTCAATCAAACTCCCGGCGAATGGTCAGTTGTCTTCCTGTCAATGGAGGCCTCACTGAGCCATCAGATTTTATCAAAAATATCTTAATTTGTGTTCTGAAGATGAACGAAGGTCTTACGGGTCTGGAACGACATGAGGGTGAGTAATTAATGACTTACCCTTTAATACTATACAGGCTGCATTTTGTCATACTGTTTTAATCCTTATTCATGTGTGATATATTTGATATGAAAAATTAGCCTATTCGAAATAATCAGCCACAATTTGAAATACCATTATAAATCTGTCAGGAAAACACAAAATTAATTTGGTCCCTATTGTTCAAATACAATATTGCACTCGCTGTATCCCATATGACATCACATATGTATGATATAGATGCCTTTCATGTCATTTTACGAAAATCTCCTGGGAAAAAGCTTTTGTACCAAGAATATGTTTTAGACGGGCAACTAAACCCTCAATGTTATCAAGTTACTCTTTTGAAATAATTCAATGGAATAGTGTGAAAAGAATCAGCATTTCAAAGAGCAGTAAACAATATGAACACCCAGCATTGCCCATTGTTGATAAAAAGAAACACCTCCTTTTACACACCCTTTTCCCTCCTGGGAATTAAAACGATGTGTGGGGTTATATAATGAATTTTGAAATTAAAAACTCTCCCTGAAGTGACTTTTAAGGAACCAAATAAACTAAAACTGCATTTTACATTAAAGTTGACACATATTAATGATCATTTGTTTGAATTATGAATTGCATTAGATATTATTCCAGTGTAGAAGGACAGATAAAAGCTTCTGTGTGATAAATGCGTCATCCTGACCTCTCAAATCAGTTTCACTTGAACTTGTTTTCAGGAAGCCCTTTGGGCTGCTATGGTTTGACGCCAGTTGTATCAGCTGGCAAAATTACAGCCAAAACATTTAGGATTTCAATCGACATAGCAGCCAAGAAGCAGTGAGCAATGCACCACCGTTGGCATGACTCATAATTACATGGTAGCGCTGCATTTATCTTTATCGGACCATGTATTCGCCTTAGTCATATCAGCAAATCTCAGGTTACTCATCCCGGCTGAATCTGCAAGGCCTTGGATTTAATCTGAATGTCATTGAACTGGTGTAAACCTTCCCAGTCTTTATCCAATCCTTTTGAGCCATGACACAAGCGCTCCTCTGGGAGCCTGTGAGAAACGCGGTGGCGTTCGAATGCCGGGCGTGTCCACCTGAGCCCCGTGAGGTGACGCTTAGTGGCCGGGGACCCCTGAGTAGAACCCGAGCCTTTCCCCTCTGACTCATTAGGCCTCTCCTCTCTTCTGTCACGCCTACGCGGCAGTGTCATCTCTCCCAGCGTCCCTGCTCGGCTTTGGAGTGGGACGCCTCATCCTGAGACAGACCCCCCTTTCGCTCCTTGGTTGCTTACCGAGGGGCCACGGAGATCTCCATTACAGCCTTCTGCCCAGAGACGCGGCTATTGGGAGGTGGCGGAGAAGGCCTTTCACAGGAGTATTACAGAACAACGTCGGGCTCTGATAAGCCTCCGGTTACGGCCTCCAGGGACCAGACTCGTCCGTCTCCGCTCCCCACCTGGGGGTGAGCGCTTTCTCTCGCGGCTGCAGAAAGGGCTTTGTAAAAGGGCAAAAAGCGCGCAACACAACTCTATTGGTAGAGGCTTTTAGTAACCCTAAACCACATGACCTGTGACTAAGGTCCTGTGCCGATTCCCACCGCCGAGAAAAAACGCACACAATTTAAATTCATAAAGACCTTTGTCACACACATTCAAAAGCCCTTTTTTGTTAATGTACGTACTGTCACAGGAGAGGCTGGCATTCAGGGGGACAGGCTTATAGTGTCATCTGCCTGGGCTCTCAACCAGCGTACCAACCCACGCTAATGCGGTGCGAGAGAGCAGAGGGGGCCGCCGAGCAGGGCAGAGGAGACCGAGCTGTAGACTGTTATGCAAAATCGCTTCCATTTTTATCTTCTTTATTATGCTTTCTGCAATCTGGGTTCAAGATTCAAGAGACGGCAGAGTTTAGTGTAGCGCGCTGAAGCGCCTGCATATTTGCGCAGCGGGAGGCCACTGCCCACACATGCATGGGAGGGAGAGACGACTGTCCATATGTCCTTTACTTGCACAAATAAACAAGATCGAGTTACTTAGATTTTGCCACTGTTTCTTACTTAAACCATTCTCCAACACGTTTCTTCCTCCTCTGAAGGTTGTAAACATCTGGAGAGAACAAAACTAGTGAGTTAACGAGGGAACATTTAAGGGGGTTTGTGCGCAGCAGGTTTATATTACGTACCATCCAGATAACCTCAGCAAGCGACGGCTGGTACATGGTAAAACGGCTTAATTGCCTCAACCTTCTTGGTAGCTTGGGCCTAACTTTTATGACGACTCCCTGATGGTATGTGATCACTCATCTTTTACAGTGTATTTTCACTCTGCAGGCCCATAAACAGATTCAGACTAATTGGGGAATTAAAATGCTGCAAGATCTAAAGCACTTAAAGGGACAGTTTGCCCAAACATGAGTATTCTGTAATCATTTCCTTATACTAATGTCATTCTCAACCTGTGTGTGCACTATTTTTGTCCATACAGTGAAAGTCAAAGGGGTCCAAAAACAACATTAGTGGCTTTTATTATACGGACAAAACATTAAATTTTTTTTGTCTTCCACAGAAGAAAGAAAATCATACAGGTTTGGAACGACATGAGAGTGAGGCCCCATTTACACTAGCGCGTTTTCCTTTTAAAATGTATAACTTTTGCTGGTTACACCTGTCGTTTACACTACTCTGGAAACAGAGACTTTCGAAAACGCTGTTTTAGTTTGAAAATGCCAGGATTGTGTTTCAGTGTAAACGGACAAAAAATGGAGACTTTTGAAAATGATGGCATGGCTGCCCACGTTCGCTCTGCGTATCCTTGACGACCATGTAAACATTAACATAGAGTCTGAACTGCAATCTTTGCTGGCTTTGTTGTCATTTTTAGCAGCCATTGTGCAGTTAAACTGCATTTTTTTAATACTGCAGGTACCAACATACGCAAGAGGCAACTGTTTGCACTTGCCTACGCATGCCCAGTGTGCATGAACGATCATGTGACATGCGTGTTCGGTCGTGTAGTGTAGACCAGTGTTTCTCAACTCCAGTCCTCGGGACCCACTGCTCTGCACATTTTGTATGTATCCCTTATTTAACGCACCTGATTCAGATCATCAGCTCGTTAGGAGAGACTCCATGACCTGAACTGAGTGTGTCAGGTAAGAGAGACATACAAAATGTGCAGAGCAGTGGGTCCCGAGGACTGGAGTTGAGAACCACTGGTGTAGACGGAGATCGTTTCTGAAACGTGGAAACGCCAGTGTAGATGAGGATTGTTTTCATTTTAAAATGCCGTTTTAAAAAGGAAAACGCACTAGTGTAAACGAAGGCTGAGTAATTGACCCTTCGCAAAGACCCGCCCCCCTTAGTTACTGTTGTTTTGTCCGACAAGCCATGGCGCTGTCACGCCACACAGAGTGAAAAATACATCGCGGAGCAAAGAGGACACTGACAACACTTCGACAGACAAGACAGAGCAGGTTACTGATGATATTAAACAAAGTCCCAGCTTTCAAATTGTGTAATTTTTTAAAGAAATTAGAACAATAAAAACCGTTTTGTGGCTCATTAATATGTCGTGACAGATTGCTGTAGCGCCTCAGCTCAAGCGGCTCGTAAACCGATCATCTCTTCCTACTAGTTAATTTATAGCATCAAATAAACATGAATGAACATGAGAAGTAATGTTGTTTCAAACGCGGAAAGACGTCAGTACACACCATTTTTTCAAGTTCATGTCCACTGAGGTTAATCTTCTAACTCCTGACTGCTTCGTCGGACGAAATGGCGGATTAGGCATTATGATTGGTTAGATCGCTTGTCAATCAAACTCCCGGCGAAGGGTCAATTGATGACAGAATTTTCATTTTTGGGTGATCTGTCACTTTAAGAAAATTCATATCAAGTGCATTTTTTTTGAAAATGTTCTTTAGGTGTTTTTTTTCCTGCAGTTTCTGTGTTTACATAGTTTTTCTTGTGCCGCTTGGTCATACTGGAATGGTGACATGACATTTAAATAGCTCTGAAATACAAAATATTGTTGAAGTAAATGTTTTAAAAAAATGTTGTAGGCAGGTTTGACCTTACGGATTTTCTTTGGAATTACTTTTGTAAGAAAGCCCCACATTAATTACATTGCAAATGTATTGTTCCATTTAACAGGAAAGAGGATGGTTTCATTTGAATGAAATTTGAATCCCAAATCGTTTTACTCAGTGCATGTGACAATGACATGTTACTTCCTAGTAAACATCAACGGACAACAAAGTTCACACGCTCTTCTTACAAGGACAGTCAGTTCAAAAATCAACATTCTGTTATTATTTCACCCTTGTGTCATTGGAAACCTACATGTTTTTCTTTCTTTTCTCACGTGAGACACAAAAGAAGAATTTTTGAAGATATATTTACACTACACTCTTTAAAAAATGGGAACCAAAAATGGTTCTTCTATGGCATCACTATGAAAACCCACCAAGTGTAAAGAAATTGTATGATGATTTGTCATTGTGGATCAATCAAAACATCATAAAAGTGGTCAATATGAATCAAAATCTATATTTCAAGTCTTTTGAAGTCGTACAATAGTTTTGTGTGATAGATTTTTTACTCATTATTCACTCAAGTGATTCGTAAACCATTGCAACCTGATCACTGAGTCAGAGACTCCATTAGACTGAATCATTCAGGATTCAAGAACAAAAGATCTGACTTTAAAGAATGATTCGCTACTTCTCTGATGAACTTTCATGAACTACAGTGGATGTCAAGGAAGTTCAGTGAATACTTCCTTCTGCAGAAAGAAAGTAATGTGGGTTTGGAACAACATGAGTGTGGGAAAATGACTGAACAGTCCCTTCAAATGGATTTTAAGTACATTTTTAAAACAGGAAACTATCAAAAATATAAAAAAGCAAAATTAACGCAGACGGCACAACTGTCAATATGATGGTTTATTAGTCGTAATGAGAAGTAAGCCCACCCAAGCCTCAGCAATGGTGGATAAATGTACTTTATTCACATCTCATACATATATTTGCATATATTCATATAAAATACAGAATACAGTAGACTGTCACCCAGACAATGACTGGGCCACAATTCCTTATTTACTTTTGGCACCCTGACTGGCTTCCTGACTAGCTGTGTTCTGCAGTCTTACAAATATGATGCAGGATCCAATTGCGGCAGTTGGGACGTGCCAAATCTGAAAAACGGTTCCCTTGTACGTCCCTCTGATCTCAGCGTCACAAAATGGAGCAACAGTGTCTTCCGACACTTCGCCAACAGGGCAGTGGTGGGAATTTCATGGGGTGGCTCATATGGTCTATGGTTTGTGTTGCAGGGGGTCTTAAGACTTGGGGCGATGCCATATGCACACTTTTTTCACAGTTTTCACTCAAAAAATTCATACAGCCTGTAGGAATGTTCCCACTTTTGAAATTGGTGCAGCTTATCTGTCACTATTACTTATTGACTCCTTATCAGGGCACAGACAAAGACGCCAAAGGAAGCGTCATCACCCTCTAGACAGACTGAGAACTTCCAGTTCAGTTTTTCAGAATCAAATTCAGCATAAAAATGAATCTTGCATGTTTATCATCTGTGACCAGCACTGCCCTGAACTACACTGAGACGGTCTGAAAAGCAGTTTACAGGAAATCTGTGATGGAAAAAGTAAATACTTTCACTGACATGCCCCATCGAGAGCTTCAGAATGACTCAGATTGTCGGATTAACTGCATGAAAACCATTAGAACACTACAATGAGAGACGTTTCCATCGCTGCCAATGTTAATACGAGTTTCTGTAAACATCCACCATAACCGGGACAAGATATTATTTACCAAATGTCAACTTCACATTACATGCTGTATCTTAAAAACTAAGAAAACAAAGACTGGGCAGACAACAGGTTATTCCCCACAACACAGGATATAGATCATTACAACCAGTTGGAGAAAGCAGGGTACAAAATCAAATCTGGTCTCCTCTGAGTTTCGTCTCAAAGTCATTAGCACTTGTCTATATGAGTTGTAGCTATCATAAATCAGTATGTACAGATTAAGACGTCAGATGTCAACATGCATAAATTGATTCATAGTCAGCAGGAGACCGAAGCCGAAACCGGATTGTGTTATGCTTTTCTTGGAAAGTCATCTGAAATGTCCTAGAGGATGATTTTTTTGTTTATATATATATATATGACTAGTGCAATATCCTTATTACATTATTATTATTTTTTTCGTAATAAATATATGGCTGGTTATCCAAAAAGAATCTTTACAGGGAGAGCCATGCTATGAAAAGGCACAAAAATATGAAAAGAAGCATACATGTATGTTTTATATTTCGGTTACTTAGTACTGTTAGCGAGATCTTCCGACAGCGTCAAAGGACCACTGAATTTCTGTATTTAAATATATATATATATATATTTTTTTTTTTGTTGTTGTTTGTGGTGTACAGTTTTGTTTGACGCAACACTACTTCAGTTTGTTTTGACCCATGATGCATTTCAAAAAAATTCCTTCTGGAATGGCAGGAAAATCTGATTTTATTCTAAATCAAAATCTACAAGCTATAAAACTCTCATGACCATTGACAAATGCGGAGTCGTCTATAAAATTAGCAGCCACCAGAGGGTTTTTTTATATATATATATATTAAATGACTTCAAAAACACTGAAACAGACTTTATAAAAAGCTGTAAAGCGGAACTAAGTGCATTAATCGCCGGTGTACTGAAAAGACTTTAATATGAGATATATAGCATTAAAAGCATCTATCAGATGAGGAGCTATAATGGTACTTACAAGGTTGCAGCTAGTATGAACGTAGCGTTTACTGTTGAAATACACAAGCGATTAAGGATTGCGAGATATGTTTTAAGGTAGAGATGATTGTGTATTCGTCATCTCGATGGATATTTGATGCCATGCAGGTGTCATGTCATATTCAGAAAATAAATAAATTAAGTCCACACCACCAGTCTATAGTGATAATAAAAACAATTCACAAAGCAATCTGAGAATGACTTTACTGATTCAAGCACTCAAAAAAATTGAAAAGGCGTCTATCTGGACGCCCAGACCAAAAAAAGAGAGAGAACAAGGATGAAGAAAGAAAGAAGGAGATGGACCAGTGCAGCTGGAGGTAGTCGATTCTGCTTTAACTCCTTTTAGATAGCCATCTGCTCTCAAGCAATAATATGGCTGCCCTCCTTCTGAACTGCGAATCCTGGGCTCGAAAAAATGCGCTTGGCTATTTGACATCTCCGGGTGAATCCAATGCCGTGTTGCTTTCATTCTGTTTTTCATCTAATTCCTCCTGCACAGTCTCCTTGCGGTCTCCAAGAGGAGAAGGAAGTGTTAAAGAGCATGAAGAGTGACTCTCAGAAGTTCTCAGAAGGAGCAACCGTATCTACCCCAACGGGTTCAGCAGTGGTTGATAAGAGAGGGCATCAGTTCTCAAAGAGCAGTTTTCAGGCCAGTATGTGTCCTTCACAGCTAGAAGTTCAGTAAGAGAATCTTTCGGAGGTGGTGCTTGTTTGTTCCTGTCCGTTGTGCCGTCTGAAGTACTGACTGAAATGCCGTTAATGAGAAACAAAATTATGGCTTTGACCTCTTTGAAATTGTTTATATCAGTAACAGCTTGTGTTAAAGTAGGTTAAGTTAATACTTCATTTATTTTAAGAACTTATAAGATCATTATTTACCTGCGTTGGTTAAGCTGGAGCTGGATTTACACTGCCATATTAATATTTAATCTGTTTCTGGAAAAGGAAAACAGGAAGTTGGTGTGAAACAACTGAATCAGCACACAATTGATTACAAAACTAGATACCAAAAATGTTTGGACACTTAAGCCACACTTAAAATGTATAAATGTTATTATATTTATTATATATACTTATTTTTTATTAAACAAATATTATTTATTAGTTTGTCTATTAAAATTAAAATAAGTTTTCATATTATAAAACAATACATATGGGCTACGTTCAGACTGTCAGTCCAAATTTTTGTGCATATCTGATTGAAATCAGATTTAGCAAGTGTGAACGGAAAAAAAAAATCAAATGAAATGCGATTTTTGCAAATTTGTTTGAAGCTACTTTCATATGTGGTTTGAAATCCTATTCAAATCGCATTTCTTGAAATCCGCTTCAGTCTGACTGCTCTGATCGGATTTTGCGTAGTTTATGCAGGGTTGCCAGGTTTTCACAACAAAACCCGCCCAATTGCTCCTCAAAACTAGTGTTTTTGGTGGGGCTCCCCTGGTAAAATTTGCATTCCCGGGGCTAAATTTCACGTTATTCGGGGTCGATTCAACCCGTGGACATGAAAAACAACCCTCTGCAACAGTGTAAAAGTATCCCAATTCCACGGGAAAACTGAGGACTTGGCAACACTGGGTTTATGTGACTTTCTCACGCCACGTAAAACGGAAACGTCAGACGTTGTTATAGGAAACATGCTGAAAGTCGCTGCAGAAACAAGGTTGTTTTGAGAAAATGACAATATAACAAAGACATGTTTTCAGACCAGTGGAGATGACGGCACTGAATAAAGCCGCTCATACCGGGTGTTGTGCCGAATTCCTATCCCTGCCAAATTATAACCCCCGTAGTAATGGTAGGTTTAGGATTAGGTGTGGGGTTAGGATTAGGCAATCAGATAGCAACTTTAATGAGGGGGATAATAATTTGGCAGGGAGTTGAAATTCGACCAGCCTCCTACGGTTCTGCCGCTGCCTCAGAAGATGCAGTAGTCCAGCATGGCAGCTGCACGTTGTCATGTTGTAAATAAGATGATATCTGTATTGCAAACCCCTCCAAGTTGCGGTTGTTGTTTTTGGAGTATACCTACCAACGCAATATCATTGCCATAGAAACCAATGCAGATATTCCAAAAAACGAAAGAGCAGCATGGACACAAAAAAACGTATCTGAACAGTTGCGATACACTATGTGGACAGTCAATCATTTTAGATCAGATTCCAATCGAATACACAAATAATTGGATTTGGACTGACAGTGTGAACATAGCCATCTGTACCATAGCAATCTGTACAACTGTATAACTTAAGTATCCAAAACTTTTAAGGGTCAATGTAAGTGTAAAAAACAGCACACTATGCAGATTTGACTGTTGCAAACATTACTTTTCAGATATCTCCACATCTAATGGGGGTACACTGGCTTCCTCTCCTGAGAAAAGGGCGGGACCTTCTTCCGGACTCCGTTCAGTTTGGGGGGCGTTTCTTCTGGATTTAATCTGCATCACAAAGAACAAAAAACAATACCAATAAGGACATAAAGTGAAAATGCTGTGATCTTGAAGGCTCAGCAGGGCACACCACCACACGTACCTTCCAGACCAACAAAAACACCACTGCGATGAACGGGATGACGAGGAGGGACATAAGACTGCTCTCCACAACTTTCGGAAGGAACGCCCCTACAGAGAAATGAGACTGGTTTTATTAGTTTGCAAAGATGCTCTTGTTGGACTGACAGATAGCAAGATAACATCTGATCCTTAAAGAGACCTGCCATCTGACATACATAGCTGGACAATTTTCTTCAAATAAATGTTAAAGGATTAGATCACCCAAAATAAAATGTTATAAAGGTACACTTTTTTTGTTTAAATTTAAATAATGAGTGAATACATCATCAGTCCTTTCAAAACGTGTTTTTGTCTTACCCTGATTCACTATGGTAAGCCTATTATCAGTGTTTATATTTTAAAAGTTGGAAAGTTGCTCTGGCTACTTTGATGCATGCATGATGTGGGAGTGGCATAGGTTACTTGTAACAACGAGTGAGAAAGGTTGACATGGAGCATGATAAATCTCGAACCAGTGGTGAATCACCTATTTAAAAAAAACGCCAAAGAGAGGAGAGTCTGCTGGCAAAATAAGAGAACGCGACAGAGCTCGTAATAAAACAAGAATGGTTGTATCTGGTTATATCTCTTAACCCAAGTAGTGAATGTTTGATGAGCAGTAGGATAATCTTTCTCTCTCTTTTTTTAGTTATGAGAAAAAAAAGTTTTTATCCGCACAGTCGTGCAGAGCTGAAGCACAAACAAAGCAACATTCTTCCACAAAATGCATGCAGTTTTGTTTTTTTAACAGCTACGGGGCCAAAAAAAATAAAAATCTGTCATCAACATTTACTCAACTTCATGTTGTTCCTGGATTCCTCCATATAACATAAAAATCTATGGGATTATTGGAGCTTGACGGCCTTATTCCCTATTCAGTTTTATCATTTGGAAAATAGACGTATCTCTTCTTGTGTTCCAGGGAAGACAGAAAACTCATGTAGGTTTGGAACAACATGAGGATGAGTAAGTGTTTATTTCCCATTTCTGGATCAACTATCCCTTGGAAGTGTACAATAGTGATGATTGAAGACATTTATGTGATATCTCACCTTTTTTGGGGTCATCAGGCAAACCGTTACGTTTCTCTAGAGAAAACCAGAAACAGAGAAGCATTAAAAGTCTCAGATAGAAACCGTTCATTGTTAGATGCTTAAAAAGTCGGACACAATCTCCTTTTCTCTCCGCCCCATGAAAGATCTGATCTGTCCGCTTTTAGAAAGAAAGAGCTTGCGCTTGGGAAGATCTGAAGATTGCTCTGTAATCAACATGGTGACAATTGGACTTCGATTCTGTTCTCCCTTTCATGCCGTTCACTAGGGAGCATCTCTTGGTTTTGAAACTCAGCTGAGACTCTGTCATAATAGGGCTGACAAAAACATGTTGCCTCTCTTGTTTTGTCCAGCGGCTTCGTATGAAAAGGCGTAGAACACACACACACACACCCACGCACACACAGAGCATGTGCAAAATTGCAACCAAAGCTGCCACAAGAGATATGATTTAAAAGCGGGTGTTAACATCTAAAACCTCAGTTGCAAATGGGCGGTCTTCCACAAACGACATTCTGCGGTTTCTCAATAGCTTCATTAAAAATGACACAGACAACACTCTGCAATGTGTGGAACATGCCTTCGTATAAAGGCCTTTAAGACTGGTTATGACATGTGCCTCACCATTTGTACTATGGTGCGCTGACGTTGTCGACGCTGTTGTAGTTGTCGTTACTGTTGTTTTTGTGGATGTGGGACACGGTGGAGGCTCGCAATCATCGGCCTCTCTCGACGAATTGGCAGTGTTGAAAAAGTCCTCCACAAATTCAAAATACTTTGCCGTAAGCCACATCTCCTCTACATAGTGACACTCGAATTCTAGCATTGAATCCTCCTAAAGGTACAGAAAAAAAATGGTTGATGGAATTCAAGTTGATTTACATTGTTTTACTTAAAACATTTTTTTTTAAAAGATTTAAATGCAAATATAAATTTAAAAAGTAATACATATATATATATATAAAGGTGATATTTTTTATTAAAAAAAAATTTTTTTTTGAAAATAAATTCCTCAATAAATCAATACCAGATTTTGCACTACTTATATAAAAGTGATTTTTTTTATTTAAAAATATTTTTGGAAAAGATATTCCTCAATAAATCAATGCCAGATTTTGCAATGCATTTTTTTCTTTCATTTTTGTCATTTTACAAAAGTTGCTCATTGGTTACAATGATTTGCTTCAAAATAATAATAAAAAAATACATATATTTTTTTAAAACTGTGATATAAATAATACAAATAAATAAATACTGTACATAAAAGTGATTTTTTTTATTATTATTTAAAAATATTTTTGGAAAAGAAATTCCTCAATAAATCAATGCCAGATTTTGCAATGCATTTTTTTTTCCTTTTCATTTTAGTCATTTTACAAAAGTTGCTCATTGGTTACAAAGTTTTGCTTCAAAATAATAATAAAGAAAATACATATTTAAAAAAAAAAAAACTGTGATATAAATAATAAAAAATAAATAAATACTGTACATAAAAGTAAAAAAAAAAAATCCTCAAATCAATGCCAGATTTTGCACTGCATTTTTTTTTCTTTTTTCATTTTAGTCAGTTTACAAAAGTTGCTCATTGGTTACAATGTTTTATTCAAAAACTCTTTTTTTATTTATAGAAACTATTGTTGAAAGGACATCTAAATAAAACAAACAAGACATTTCAATGGTTTACAAGATTTCTGAATGAAATACAGTTGTTTATTGTCATCACTTGGTTAAAGTAACTTACCAAGCCATGTCCAATGTGATACCGCATCTCTTGCAGTATTTGGACAAAAGTGCCTATATTATCTTTATTGGAGGATATGTTCCCAAACTTCTGAGCCAGGCCTTTTAAGCTCACCTCCAAGTGAAATACATTTAACTTCACCCAGCACATACCACTCTTGAAGAAAAATAAAAGACAATACTTCATTATCACCACGTTCGCTTTTATTGCCGTGAATGATTCAATGAACACTGAATAACAACAACTCACCACTTCTTTAGGTATATAACGTACTGTAATCTTGTAGTCTTTTGGAATATTCTGTTTCTAATGGGAGAGAAAGAAATCATAAAAAGCCAGTTCTAAGTGCCAAAGACTACAATTCACATGGTCATTTGATCATCAATAAAGATGCAAAACTGAAAATTTACTATTAAGTAACCACAATGTAAACATGGAATTACTGCAATTTGCTTTATAACCTTGGCTTAGGTATAGTTATGAAAACCACAAACATATGTTACGTATTTACTTCAGAAGATTTACACAGATAATCACTGGTTAATAACCTCTCAGCAAATGGCACGCACTGTGATTTGGCATTATAATTTATAAATATTTTGCTAAAGAAAAGTGAATACCATTAAACAACTCACATGTTCAAACAAAGTGATAAACTCAATAATCCTTTCAGGCCAATGATTTTTGATGATTCTAAAGAGGCTGTCTGTCTGCAGAAAAGCATTTGTTTCATGTATACGACTCTATTATCATACTTTGAACCACATGTCTGCAGCTTTCATTCCAACACACATGAAATAAATTTCAGCTCTTTTCCCGAGAGCATCGATAAATCAGCCATTGCTGTTGTCTTTCAAAAAAGAAGCTCAGAAGAAAAAAAACCTACAGCACTGGAGAGATAAGAATGTCCAAGCTCTTACCAACAAAGAAATTTTCTTGATGTCATCTGTAATGGGATTTCCTATTTCACTGGAATAGGCAGCAACTGTAATGTACAGCAATAAATGGACACAGGTGCATATCCAAATCTGAAAAACAAGAATTAAAAGATCAGACTGAGACTAATCGATCATATCTGAAATCTTTTAATAATACAGATCTGTGTCCTAATTTATAATCTCATTGTTTAGAGGAGTGTTAGGCAAAACGGAAAATGTTTTCACTGCTATTTTAAGAATAACCGGGTCAGGTTCAATAGAATAAATGAACGTTTTTGTCTAGCAAACTCTCCTTCCCTTCTGCCGCTATAAAGCTGGCTGTCCCATGGTGGCTTAGAGCTTAAAGCTTTTGCTCCACTCTTTCCAGACCTGCGATTTGAGCTTGTTGCATAACAAGAGGCAGATTTGCTCTTAACCCTGATTACAAGGGTGATCCCAGACAAACAATGCATGAGCCTTGTCGGGAGAAACGGGCCAGTAAAGGAAAGAGTTTCAGTTTTGCTCTGTGAGAGAGCGGAGCAGAGGTGAAGGGCAGACTCATCTGAGGACAGGCTGTTTAGCTGCGAGATGCTCTGAGTATGTAATTGCACAATTACAAAATTGATGCTCTGCAGCTACGTATTTTTGAAAATTAGGCTGATTTTGGGATCACGTGACCTGATCGAATGCGTTTCTCAGGAGGCATTTACATTTAAAAACAGTTCAAGCTAGAGCACAATGCAGGGGTCTTGTTTAAAGTGAATGAATCAAAACTGAAAACATCAAAATATCAATCAAAACTGACCATATTTACTTTCTCAATGCATGTGTCTTGCCTTATTGTAAATGATTCATTAGTTTAATTTTACATCAACATGAAATAATTTTCCTCAGTAAAGACTTTCCTTTTTACTGTTGGATAATGTTAACCAATTTAGCCATTTTTTTTTTTAGCAAACTAGCATTCTATTTAGCCATGGTTTTAGTTAACTAAAGCTGTGTCTTATTTCGAAGGCTGTGTCCTCTGGAGGTTACATTTGTTAGCCGCATACGTCATTGAGGCTGCTTCATTTCAGTAAACTGACCACTACATTCCAAATTCATTAAAAAACTACAACAATTTATGCTTCACTATGAATAATGGTCAATTTTATAATGGTTTATGTTCTGAAATAAGTCTTCCCTTATGACATATGCGGCAGACAAATGCGACCTCCGGAGGACGCAGCCTTCGAAATGAGACACAGCTTAACATTCTCTTTATTTATTTATTTATTTTAACAAACTACCATCCCATTTAGCCATCGTTTTAACAAACTAGCATTCTATTTAACCATTATTTTAGCAAACTACATTCTATTTGTCTTTTTAGCAAAATACTCTATTTAGCTATTGTTTTAGCAAACATTGTCTTTTTTTTAGCAAACTAGCATTCTATTTAGCCATTGTTTTAGCAAACATTGTCTTTTTTTTTTAGCAAACTAGCATTCTATTTAGCCATTGTTTTAGCAAACTAACATTCAATTTGGTTTTTTTATAGCAACCTAGCATTATATTGAGTAGTTGTTTTAGCAAACTAACAATCTATATAGCCATTATTTTAGCTAACTAGCAGTGTATTTAGCCATTGTTTTAGCAAACTAACATTCGATTTGTTTTTGTTTTTTATAGCAAACTAGCATTATATTGAGTAGTTGTTTTAACAAACTAACAATCTATTTAGCCATTATTTTAGCTAACTAGCAGTATATTTAGCCATTGTTTTAGTAAACTAACATTCGATTTGTCTTTTTTATAGCAAACTAGCATTATATTGAGTAGTTGTTTTAACAAACTAACAATCTATTTAGCCATTATTTTAGCTAACTAGCAGTATATTTAGCCATTGTTTTAGTAAACTAACATTCCACTGTATTATTTTTACAAACTAGCATTCTAGTTAGCTAATGTTTTAGCAAACATTCTATTTAGCTTTTTTTAAAAAGCAAACTACATTTTATTTAGCTGTTGTTTTACAAAAGGGTACGTAATGTACACTTTTCATTATTCAAAATAAAGTAAAATAAAATCCACCTCTACACTTTTTCTCATTGGATATCTTGATTCACTCGGAAATGTGGCAGAGCATCTTAAAAATGCAAACACCGTGGCAGGACGTTCAAGAAAACAGTGAGACATAACTCAATACAAAGACCAAAAACATTTAATCTAAATATGAATGGTTGGAGAATTTGTGTTTTAATGGTGAATTTACAGAGTTTGAATTCAAAGAAACTGAATTTACAGACTGTACAAAAACAGCATGCAAATTAAAGCACCACAACTAAACAAAAATTTGAATATACGAAAATAAATTGATAAACTAGTCTACCTCTCTGACACTAGATAACAAATCTAAACTATTAGGACCCATCTCAAATTTCATGCTGCCAGCTTTTTTTTTTCTTTTTTCTTGAAAACCATGTTTGGAAGGTCTCAGCTGTTGACATGAAAAGTAAAGAGGTCAAACCTACAACCACAAGCCTTGGTCCATCACCGATTACATCATGACATAAATTATTTTTATTCAGTCAAAGTCACATTAAATTGATATACCGTTAGGAAGGTCATAGGCTTTTTAAGCAAATCTACAAATTTATAAGATGAAAATAATGCAATAATCATGACTTTCTATTCAAAGACAAAAATGTATCTCCTTTCCAACCAGCTCTTTTAAAATGTTCTTCCTGGTTAAATAGGGCTTGTTTATTTGCATTGAACCATAAATAAGGCTGGCCATATGTAAATACTTAGGTCTTGCTTTGAATTAATGGACTGGAATATGTAATTCAAAGTAAACAAAGCTAGTACACATGACAGCATCTGGAATTTAGTATGCACTCGAACAAGCAGTTTAACTGTGGCTTTCAGACAGCATCATCATAAACTGTAAAGAGCTCTTGCATGTTGTGAAACAGATGAGAATTTGCTGAAATTTGGTGACTGAAGCTGCACATGGAAGCCCAGATGTTTTATTGGTTATATTATCCATTATTCGACTTCCTCCAAGACTTTAAAGTGCCTTCATAGCCAAGAACTATGATTTCAGCAAGTACTTTGGACACAACAACAAATTCTCGCCTGTCTCCCATTTAAATATGAACCATTTAAACTAACTTGTGCTCAAAATCATTGCTGACTGTCATAAATTAATATAGTGTAAGTAACCGCTGACAGGATCAAGTGAAAACATGTTGCTGCCAAACCATTGGCATGGCCATTAAGGCATCATAATGTGTGAAAGTGAAGGTATTTCCAAAAATTCTGTCTTCTACAATATCTTTCTTAATGGTGAAGGCAATCCCAGAATGCACTGCTATGAGCTCAGTTAAAAATTAAACCAAGATAAAAATGTATCACAACCTTAAAATGTATTCATTAAAAATAGTGTATATGAGTATATAGAAAGAAATTATTGTATCCAAAATAGGGTTATTCTGTTGTAGCTTATAGCTGTTTCTGCCTAAGAAAAAGATAAAATAAAACATAATTATTTCTCACAATGTGACTCTATACTGTATATCACAGATGCAACTTTGTTTCTCATAATTGTGACTTTATATCTCGCATTACTCTATCTCAAAACTTTTCCACTCATAATTACTTTATATCCAGCAACGTGACTTAATATCTCACAATTGCGACTTTGTTTCTTGTAATTGTGAATTCATGTGTCAATGTGACTCTTTATATCGTGTTTTTTTTTAAAACTTTTTTCTTCATAATTGCAACATTATACAACATGACTATATCTCACAATTGAAATTTAGTTTTTCGTAATTGTAAAGTTACATTTGCAAGATGTAAAGTCACATTGTGAAATTTAAGTCACATCTTAAATATGACTCTATATATACTGCAATTGCAAAATTTTTCCTCATAATTGTGACTTCATATCCTGCAACGTGGCTTTATATCTCAAGAGTGCAACTTTGTTTTAAACTCTTCTAAATTTTGTCAAAAAAAACCTGGCTTTTGATAGGACATAGTACAGACCATCGGATTATAAACAAATAAATCTTGAAATTGTTAGCTTGCTACAACATGTCAAATGAAAGGGGTCACTTTCACTTAGCTGGACAAAGGAGATGTGAAGCAGAACAATATCTCATTATGGCTGAGCATGAGCTGCTCTGAACACCGGCAGAGAGACAAAAAGAGAGCGACAACTCAACCCTTCCTTTTGAACATAATGTTAACAGTAAGTCTGTCAGCTAAAGAATAAGATAATCACCAGAGTCATGCTGACCAGACACTTTGATCGCAAGGGTTTATTAACTTTGCAAGCTCCCCAGACGTACAAGCTCATTCTGAACAATGTACCATTCACTACATAATCTTATTAGTGAGAACAGAGCCCAGTGTAACACATGGTGGCAAAAAAAAAAATGTCTAGTTACCATCTATCTACCTTCTTTTCATCTTTTCACAGTCATTACTTGGATATCTCACGGTGTACATCAGTCTAACACTTCAAATACAGCCAGAATCCCAATGACTGATATTAGCTAGCTGCATATTAGCTATTAGACACAAATGCTAACACTTCATGCTACAAGGAAAAAGCTAAAAGATTCTGAACATGTGAGATGAACAATACAGTCTCTTAGTTTTGATTTAAAAAGTGACCAGATGTGAGTCCGGAAGACAGCTTTGTGAAGCCATGTGATATACTTACGCAGGCCAGAATAGCAAGAGGACAAACATCAGCGGCCGGAAAACTAGCATAATCGTTTCAGCCTCTGTGGAATAGTTAGCGGCCAGTATCCACTCAAAAACTACTCAAATCAAATTTGCTTCAGCAAATTGCACTCAGTCTGACCGTGTCCATTCAGGTGCACTTTACAAACCTCTGGCTAACCGAATAAACACTAGCTAAAGATGCTATCACATGTCCCAAAGAATATATATGATTTCTCATGTTGCAAAGACGAATGTCAAATTCTTCCTCACCACCCATGACTTTACACTTCTGCGCTTTGTAATGATTATTTACTCAAAGAGGTTAGTCAGTAAACTCATTGGATGCTGCTAAACATCTTAAACCAAAGGAAACAATAGGAAAAGATGTAGCGGATTTATACTAGCTGGGGCAACATCAATTACACTGCAATGTCCCCTGATGAGTGTTTAAATAGAGGGGAACAGGCCACAGGAGTCCAATGAAATGTGATCTGGCTATTTGATAGCTAATTTAGAGGGACTCTATGACTGGGTGGAAGCAAAAATAACAATAGTCTGGGCAATAGCCTGTCCTGCAGGGAGGTCTTGTTCGGGAACTAACCAAGAAAAGTAGTAATGCTAATGGAACCCATCCAAAGCTTTGAGGAGAACACTGAAAAAATCAGTTCTGAGAGAAAAGAAATGCAACTATATTTTTGCGAAATGACTAATTTCCAATCGCCAATTGAGCCAGGCATTGAAAAGCTACTTGGGGTAAACCAATTTCTGCTGTAAAACAACAGACAACTGGAACACATAGTACAGAAATAATAATAAAACACTAATGAGGATCATATTATATGTTAGGAGTTTCATTTTATTGACATATTCAGTTTACAAAGTGCGCCAATGAAAGCAAGAGATTTATTTGCCGGTCCAGTGATTTCATTTCTATCATTGGGTTCAATTCACTTTAGAGAGTCCATTATACAATTAAGCTCTTTCCAAACACGGATGAAGTTTCACCCTTTATTGTAAATGGGCATCCGCTATTGAAAACCTTTTTATTTGGACTAGGCTTAGCCAGTGTCAAAGCCAGGCAAGTATGAAGACTAAAAGGATATGGAAACAAAGTAAATAGGTGAACAGGCTTAATGGAATGGGCGCAATAATGTTGGCGATAATGCTCCGTTAAATGATGGTTCAACACATAACACAAATTATTTATGGTACTTTATCTTCAGAAAGGCTTACTAGACTTATTTTAAACCACATATTTATGTATTAACTTAGTAATGTACCAACTTTTTTGTTTAAATACTGACTCAGCTCATTGTGTGGTTTTGGGTTTGTGGGTAACTGCTTAGTGCCAAGTGGACTTCTGCTTCTTAATTTACACAATATAAAAATCTTCCCTTCGTCAGGTTGAATTATCTGACAAAATCAGATTTACAGATCATTACTCAAACGTAGACGCAACAACACACTATCACTCATCTACAGACCAAACAGGAAGGGAAAAAAAAAAAAACTTAATTGCATCACAAAAACATTTCTAGCTAGTTTTTAAGACCATACACTCCAGAATTGCCCATCAATAATAACACTTTACTAGTGCATATTTGTGTCTTTTTAATATATTTTCTTATCATAACACATTCAACATCCCATATTCACTAAATAACTTAAATATTAACATTCGGTTGTTACCTAACTAAGACTTTTGCACAGTGACTAAACCTTCCAGGAATTTGCAAATTAAACGTGATTTTTAAAATAAAGCTGAAATTACTAAATTAAAACAAATTACTTATGACTTAAACACAAGCATATGCCACAGCTTAAAAATCTCTTAGTTCGTGCGTGCTGTGTCTTGAAAGATTTGTTATCACTAAAACCAGTTTTAAAGATTATAAATGGGATTACTGTTGTGGTCTACTCTATACAACATAAGTTACACCAGCCATACTGTATCTCATTTCATTTGCAATGACTTCAAAGCTGAGGTGCTAATATACCATTTTCCATATCTAATTTCAGAGGTTAAAGATGCAAATCAAATTTGTACATTTAATACAGTCCATACACAAGAATGTCAACTGCAGCTGCACGTATTACAATTTTTCTACAATGGAGTCTTCTAGGAAGAAGCACTGATGTATTATGCGCTTCATGTGGACATGTGTGAAGAACATACCAGACAGAAATCTGGTATTAGTTACTCAAAGAGGAAATTCAATTATGCAAAAAAAAAAATTTCACCAACTTCAAGATTGCTAGTTTTCGATGCGTAGCGTACTTCCTCATAGTCACGTTACAAACTGTCACTTATTTTTGCCTATGGGCTTAGCATACGATCGAAGGTGTTTGCTTTCATGGTAGATGTTTCACATAATTGTGAATCAGTTTTGGCAAAGGGTTCAATGCATGTCACGGGTGGTGGAAAGTAAATGAGTTCAATGATTATTCACATGCTTGGTTTTTCAACTGCAGCCACAGAATACTATACACTGAAATGGAGCTGTAAACACACATTTTCCTCATACATTAAATTCTCTCTAATAGAGGAATTCTCTAACAAAATGAAACGACTTTGTCTTGATGAGAAAACTTGGTCACGTGTGCAAAGCTTCCCTGTGCTTACGTTTGCAAATGATTAACTTTATTTCGTGTAAGATTACAAGTGATAATGGCAACAGGAAAGCAATGATATTCAAATACAGTGGCACACTCTTAAGAATAGTTTCCAAAAGGGGGTTTTCGCAGCAATGCCAAAGAAGAACATTTTTGGGTTCTTCGTTGAAGAACATTTTAATAATCGAAACCTTTTTCCACTATAAAGAACATGAATGTTAAAGGTTCTTCAACAAATAAAGAACCTGTGTGCAGGAGAAAACCGCTGAAGTTACAACAATATGTTACTCAAAAACATGTGTTTTATTTATGTGGTAGTCTAGCGGTCAGTGTGAATGCTCCATTTTGAGGTGTCATGTGGTGTCATGCACCACATGCCAATTTATTACCCTAAAACTGCTTTACTCCAAGCAAGAGGTAATGCAAATTCAAAGCAGGGCACAGAAGGTGCAAGGTCAATGACTTCTGTCTACTCTTCATACATCACTACAGACTAAGTCTTCTTGGAGTGAGAGTAAAAAGATCCTTACAACATGGCAAATGTTTTTCAGGTGAATGTCCATAATTTATAAAAGACAAGCGCAAAGCCTCACATAGTTCACTTAAAGGAAGGAGGGGAAGCGTTACTGATGCGGGTTGAAAGATACATAATGCATTTCGAGTAAATATCCCCCACAGTCAATGAAAACCATTTCCACTGGCTTATTTCCCGTTGTACAACATGTCCAAGATAGCGAGTAATGCATCAGGAAATTCTAGTTTTCACAAAATATGTTCATGTAGCACCTGCGCTGCGTAGGCTATACGTTCAAAGGTCGTGTCGTTTTATTGTATTTTACTCTTATCTCCGTTTTTGAGAACTTTATATACAGTATATCGATCATGAATCATTTATTAATTGTCATATTCTTCACATATATCATCAAGAGGACACCAAAGATTGTCGAGAACATAATATATATTTGTATTTGAACGTTAATAAAAAGCTGTTGTTGTTTCTTCAGGGCGAACGTTTGAGCTGAGCGAATCAGTTTATCTCGCTAACATTTAAAACTTAAGCTTAATTCCTGCCTTAAATGTTTCAGATAGTTGCAGTGATCATTTATGAACCAATTCTAGTTCAAACTCCGACAATTCATATCGAGTATAAATGACTAAATAGATTGTGACAAGTTAAGTGGATGGAAACAAAAATGTTGTTACAATGACACCCGCCTCTGCAAAATCAAGGCATGTTCGTGGTACTTAATGTCAAGTTAATTTTAAATAAACCATTATATGGCTCCTTTCACACCCCCACCTACTAATTAAGTGCGGGAAATTGCGTGTGTTCGTGCGCATTTAGCGTCTTAAGAAAGTCTGACAAGACGAAGACCATTGCTTTAATATGTTGTAATATAAAACATGCTGTTGTGTTCATTTACATTCCCTCCAATTATCGTCTGCAGACAGCGCAGTTTTGCAAGCGCAACGTAGCGAAAAACAAATGCAAATTACTCGCGTTAAAGCAAAAGCCGTTCACTTACGTTTGACTTCTTCATATGGAACGAGAGGAGTAACTCCAATGTCAACGAAACCCTATTTTATCTTACTTCGGCGGGCAGGGAAAGGGTTCTCTTCATCCCAAAGGTACATATCCAAAATCATCATAAAGTAGAATCCAATTCGGGAGGGAAAGAAAGTCACCTAAATCTGCGTAATGATGGTAAGTATCCAGGTAGACGCTTCATACCGCACGATGGAGAACGGAAGGCTGCGGAAAGAATCAAGAGTTTTTTCCCAAGAGCAAAGCCTTTTTATCGTGTGACTTCAGCGCACTCCCGCCCACCCCAGTTTCTCTCGGTCGTCTACTTGCCCTGGGTCTCACTCAATCGATTTCACAATCACCATCCAAACGTCCAAATGAGATTTATTTTAATGGATATGTTTTCCTGCTAATTTTCGCAGGATGGAGTCGCTTGTTTATGGCTCGTCTTGACTGCAAATAGTTTGTAAGATGTTTTTTATTGCAAGTCTTTGGAGCTGGAGTGTTTTCGCCCTGAGGCGTAATAGATGCTTTTGGTAGCTATTTCCATAACGGGCGTGTGTGTTTACTGAATCTTATTATTCCTGTACTAACGATATATTAAAACGTCTTAACCGACGAAGAGCAAAACAAACCTTCGGTATGGCTAAATTGGATTTTGTTATTATGGAAACTGTAGGAAATGCAGCGCAGCTGGCCATTCAAAGTTTTGCCAACGGAAAATTCAGTGTAGTGAAGAGATTTAGTTGGTTTCATACTGCACATACTTGACATTTAATCAAATATGCAAATCTCATATGCTCAAATCACACGTGTTTCACTTTTCTCTGTTACATATGGTCGGCTGTGACAGACGTGTGTAACACTGAGGTAAACAGTGACATCTACAGCAGTAGTACAGTATTCTGGCTAAAACTGTCTAATAGAGTGGTAAACTGTTTTTAAATTAACTTACCCTTTAGGCAAGGAGAAATTAGATGGAAGTGAAACTATTAGGCTAGGACATTAAATAAAAGATGAACTAAAAAGAAATTTACTAACGCATAGGCTCATTCCAAAGTTTTTTTTGTCGCAAACAGAAAGCTTCAATATTCAGAATGCAGTGTTATTTGTAAATTTTCCTGTAATTAGTGGCAAAGCTTAGGCTATTACACTGCTACCATTCTGGGATTTATATATACAGCTGTGGTCAGAATTATTGGCACCCTTGGTAAATATGATCAAAGATGACTATAAAAATAAATCTGCATTGTTTATCCTTTTGATCTTTAATTCATAAAATTTGCAAAAATCTAACCTTTCATTGAAAGAAAATAATTGAAAGTGGGGGGAAAATCACATTATGAAATAAATGTTTTTCTCCAAAACACGTTGGCCACAATTATTGGCACCCTTTTATTCAATAGTTTTTGCAACCTCCTTTTGCCAAGATAACAGCTCTGACTCTTCTTCTATAATGCCTGATGAGTTTGGAGAACACCTGACAAGAGATCAGAGACCATTCCTTCATGCAGAATCTCTCCAGATCCTTCAGATTCCCGGCTCCATGTTGGTGCTTCTTCTCTTCAGTTCACTCCACTCATTTTCTTTAGGGTTCAGGTCAGGGAACTGGGACGGCCACGGCAGAAGCTTCATTTTGTGCTCAGTGACACATTTTTGTGTTGGTTTTGATGTTTGTTTTGGATCATTATCCTGATAAAAGATCCAACCAAGGCCCATTATTGGATTTCTAGCAGAGGCGGTCAGCTTTTGATTTTTTTATCTGTTGGTATTTGATGGAATCCATGATGCCATGTATCTGAACAAGATGTCCAGGACCTCCAGCAAAAAAATAGGCCCACATCATTAAAGATCCAGCAGTATATTGAACCATGGGCATGGGGTACTTTTTAACCATGTGTGCACCAAACCCATCTGGTGGGTTTGCTGCCAAAAAGCTCTTTTTTTAGTTTCATCTGACTATAGAAGCCGGTCCCGTTTGAAGTTCCAGTCTTGTCTGACAACTGAATATGCTGGAGATTGTTTCTGGATAAGAGCAGAGGATTTTCTTGAAATCCTCCCGAACAACTTGTGGGGATGTAGGTGCTGTTTGATCATTTTTTTTAGGCTTTCTGAGACTCAAGACTCAACTAATCGCTGCAATTTTCCAGCTGTGATCCTTGGAGAGTCTTTGACCACTCAAACTTTCCTCCTTACTGGACATTAGGACAATTTAGACATGGGTCCTCATCCAGGCAGATTTGTAAATTTTTTAGTTAATTGGAACTTCTCAATTATTGCCCTGATGGTGGAAATGGGGATTTTCAATGCTTTAGCTATTTTCTTACAGCCACTTTCTATTTTGTGA
>RJVU01018281.1:1877263-1893701 GCA_003731715.1 Anabarilius grahami
TTTTTTTGGATGTTGTGTTTGTGTGAGAGCGGTGTGTGTGTGAAATGTAAGAACATCCATTCAGATCCGCTCTGATGGATAGATCTGTTTAGATTCACTCTGACGGACAACAACAGCTACAAAAAACTCCCTAGGACTTCCTTGCTCTTCCATCCAGATAGCAAAATTCTGTCTTTTCCTGTTTTTATTTCATTTCTAATGTATTTTATATCTTTTATGTATCATCTTTTTTACTGTTATTTCTATTCCTTATGTTCTATTTTTATTATTCTTCTTTATGTGAAGCACTTTGAATTACCATTGTGTATGAAATGTGCTATACAAATAAAATTGCCTTGCCTTGCCTATTATTACAGCTTTTTCCTCTTTTGCCAGCTCTCACCAGGCTGTCACGAGTTTCTCTTCACCTCCCCTCATGCGCACTTGCACCTGTGTGTGTAGGAGGGATAACTTAATCGTCTTATTTTCTGTTGCCTGTTTTTCTTGATATTGATGTGTAACTTAAGATCAGACAGAGGGTTAATTTTTCACTCCATGACAGACACTAATTTAATCAAGCCTCTGAAATCTTGCAATTTCACTTCCCTCAACACTCAAAATGCATCACTTCATCATTTGAGCTTGCGTATTACCAAGAAAACACAGGTGCTATCAGACTCTTGAGAGACTTCTTTTAGCCCTCCAGGCCTATGATGACTGTCTATACAAAAATTTATGTTCCCCACCAGCCCTTGCTGAGCCCCTAGAACATGTGTAGGGAAATTTTCAGTGATTAACAGGACACGTTTGTTGTAGTAGGCAGCTGTTGTAGTAAAAAACTGCGATTCATCAGACCAGGCCACCTTCTTCCATTGCTCCGCGGTCCAGTTCTGATGCTCACAGATGGCGCTTTCGGTGGTGGACAGGGGTCAGCATGGGCACCCTGACTGGTTTGCGTCTATGCAGCCCCATACGCAACAAACTGAAATGATCTGTGTATTCTGATCCCAAACTTTTGAACGGCATGTATATTTGTGTCTATTTATATATATTTTCACATATAAAAAGTATGAATAGTAGATAAATATACTATATTTAACATTTATAAGATAAACAGTAAATAAATATTAATAAAATATATAGTATTATGAAGATATGCATTACAAATATTTAACCAAGTATTTTTGGTGATAAATGCTGCCCCTATTTTATGAGACCAAAGCCTCTCTTAAGCTACTGCATGTTCCCAGTAATACATCAGAATTTACTGCTATAAGCAATACCACATGTTGGGAGGGCTGGAGCAGGGTGTTCCCAAAGAGGAGGAGAGCGCAGAAAGACAAGAGCTGGTATGCACAGCATTGCTAGTCGAACATCCGAACCTGACAGATTCAAAACACAAGTGTAATTTGAAGAAGGTCTAATCTGCCTCCCGTCAATATGAGAGATGTTTCATGGAATGTTCTTTTACTGGAGCCCACCCAAAAAAATATCCATCTCCAATTGTCTGCTCCCAGGGCATTTGCGACGTCAATTGGTGCACTGTTTCAGCTTAAAATATTGGGTCAAGAACATAAATTCCTAAATATGAGGCATAAAAACCCATGAGAACAACATTTCTCATTCATGTCAAGAAATACAACAACAGGCAACATTGTCACCACCTAGAAATATTTCCCCTGGTCTTTCCTTGAAAAAGAGGTCACTCTGAGTGAGAAAACCAGCCACTTTCACTCAATAAAGCAGAGAATATCTGTTTTTTAACAGTTTTTCTTGGTTCAGTCCGGCGTGTTGCCTTACCTTAATTTGTCAAACTGTTTATTTTGTTGTTCTCATTTTAAAACACATTGGACAGTGGCGAGACTGATAAGCCTTGCTTCACATGATCCCAAAAAAATGATCACAAGTGCTGAACTTGATTTGTGTGAAGACCTCCCCATCCAGATAATGCGTGGCACCAGCATAAACCACTGATCATAAACTACTTTAATGGCTCTGTCCCAAGAGGAAAAGGCTTATAGCTGGCAGATAGCACATTTGGGGTGGTGTAGTCACAAGCAAGTACTAGAAATGGTTGCTGGCAATGCATGAAACACGCTAGTAGAGTTATTATACTGCATATTGTTACAAGCTTGGAAATAGTATTTAGTTAGTTGGAATTTACCTACAGGCTTTTTGTGGCAATTGCCAAAAAAAATAATTATGTGCTCTTACAATACAGTATAAAGGACATGCATTGTTAAGAAAGCATCATTAGTGACTAACATCTGTAACACTTACAGTAATTAAAGTTTGAACAGCTCAAATTGATAATTAATTGGCAGCTTTCGTCTTACAAATTGTCTTACAACAAGCTGCTAATTATTTTCATGTTGATAGCTGATAAATTACAAAATAGTAAAAAAAAATGCATTTCTTTTTTGTACATTAATTTATTATTTAAATTAATACATTAAAACTGAAAAAAATACTAAAAACTCAAATCAATTTTTAAATTGAGTGAATTTAGGCATCAAAACAATTTAGAGTATGAAAAATGTATATTCATTTTGAGATTTACAAGATATAGTGTTATTAAAGATGAAATCAAAATGGCTGATTCTTGTTTTTTTTATGGAATATTGCAGTATTTATTTTATATTATTTATCTGTGCACATCTTTTAGTTTTTTAAATTCATGTGCCCTTGTAATCTTTAACAAAGACTAAAGACATAGAAAGATGGTTCACTCCTATTAGTTATGAATGGGAAAAACTGCAACTCGCAATATGGCGAAATAGGTCCCGCCTTCTAAGTAAAAGAGCCAATCGCTGATTGATAAAGTCATTGCGTCACTGCAGCTGTCGTTAGAAGCTCCGGTTCCCATAGAAACCTGAGACTCGCGCTTAGGACTGCATATGCGCATTGGCAGTTCTAGCCTAAAAAAGCTTTTTTTTAACACTATTTGAGCATAAGAAACAACATTTGTCGGACAGTTCATGTCAGATTTTGTTGCTGATTTGAAATGTGTTATTTAATTGTAAGTTCGCCAAGCAGTTTTTGAGATTTCAGGATTCCCCCATTCAATTAGATAGAACTTGGTCTTGGAAGCCCGAAATAGCTGCCCGGAGGCGATGCAAAGATGGCTGCCGAGTGAACAGACTTTCCTTGAAAGGGACTTAAAAAAATAACTTCCCCTCCGTCTTGCAGCAACATCTCTTTTCTTCTCTGATGATGTGTTTACTGGCGTGAGGGCGGGACAACCTGTCACTCACTTGAGATCGACCAATGGCAAACCACAACCATCCAATCAATTCCCCACATTTTCCCAACATTTTCTTTTGTTCAAGAAGCTGTTTCAATCAGATATATGTCACAATAGGGAAGAAAAGACTATCACAAATTCATGCCAACTTTAAATTAGTATTTTCTAAAGATTAACTATAAGACAGCGTAAGATGACTGTAAAGGTAAATGTAAAAATAGCAACCATACAGTGTGCTTTGCACGGCAGGCACCGCTCTCGCTTTCTTCAGAGAATGTAAAAATCTAGTTTTAATTCAAATCATGCAACTCTAGAGTTACAGTCATGTATAAACATTACATCTCATAAAAATATGAGGGATTCATTTTCTAATTTAATTAAGCTAGACTACCCTGCCAGAACCCAAAGCCACAACTTGAAGGATTAACTTATCAAAATGACATTTAATTGAGAGATTCAGAACACACACGCCTTTCTCTCACCAAATAAACCTGTCAGATGTCTGTGGCCTCATAGCTATGGTTCTACAGGTGTGCATCATGGACAATAAAACATGACATAAGATTCAGACGGCGTAAGAGATAAAGGGATAGTTCACCCAAAAATGAAAATTCTGTCATCATTTACTCACCCTTATTTTGTTCCAAACCTGAATGAATTTCTTTCTACTGTTGAACACAAAAGAAGATATTTTGAAGAATATTGGTAGCCAGACAGTTGACGGTAGCCATTGACTTCCATAGTATTTTTTTCCTACATTCTTCAAAATATCTTCTTTTGTGTTCAACAAAAGAAAGAAACTCATTCAGCAAGTAAAAGATGAAAGATTTTCAGTTTTGGGCGAACAATCTCTTTGAAACCCGGGTAAGGCATATTTTTTTTTTTTGAAATTTTCCATGTATCAGCAGGAACTTGCTACGTGTTAACATCTTGCAGTGCTACTGGAGTGGGGCAGCTGTGGTATTCCACCCTAATAGGATCACTTTACTGATTGAATGAATGCCAAATGCACTGCCCCTTTTCAGGACGCAAGTACCAGCTGGTGGCCGTTTGGTCTGTTGGTGATAATTCAATATGATGTACCTTTGGCTAAAGCTGGATCAAGGGACTTATTGGAACAGGTACAGAGCAACGGTCACAACTGTTATCTGCTCGGAGACTGGGGCGATAGCTTCAAAAACCATCTCCACATATGAACCCTTATAAAGAACAAAGGCGCATATGCCAAACAACTTCGTACAACAAGACATCACACCCATTAACGTAATAGAAGTGGTTTGAATAGGTGTTTCTCAGGTCTTAGACAGAATTTTTTATGAGTCTGGAACGGTTTAAACAACATGATACATTATTGGCCACACAATTGGTTGAGTGTGCGGCTCAAAGAGGAAATTACTGAACAAAGTGTTTGGTAATACTTTATTTTAGTGCTGTAGTTACACGTTACTACATGTAGCCTACTTACTATAGTAATAACAGTAAATTATGCATAATTACAAGTACTAACCCTAAACCAAACCCTAACCGCAACTCTTTAGAAAGTACATGTAGTTAGTAGTTTACATGTAGTAGTACATGTGGTTTACAATGATTGAGTGATTCATTTAACTCACTGATCAGTGCAAAAAGACTATCAGCGAATTTGACTGTTTCTCACATAAAGCAATCGATCTGCTTCAGAAGACTTGGAATATAGTGTGGGAGTCATAGAGAGCACTTTTAGGGGCTGTTCACATATCGCGTTTAAAAACACGTGGAAAGCGCGGCCGCGCCGCTTTCTCCTTCTTTCCAAAACGCTTGCGCTCCCGAGGCCTCTGTCATTGATATGCAACCATGAACTGCGCTCTCCACAACGTCGAGGAAGTTTCAGCAAAGGATAAATTGATTTCTAGCCGTTGTATTAGCTTTACTACTAGATATGGAGATGAGATATAAAAACCACCCTGTACAGCTATGATCAGCTGTTCGGCTGAGCTTTCGATGTTTTGTTACGGAAAGGCCGAAGCTGATTGGTTGGTTCTTGTCACATGAACTTTTTTTGTGAAAAGTTGAGAATTTTTCATCTCGATGCGCCTGGAAAACGCACCGCACCTGCGTTGATTCCATTAAGAGCTCGCCTGTCACGCGGCTACATTTGAAATAACTGACTTGCGTGCTGAAAAGACGCAATATGTGAACGGCCCCTTATGGTGTTTTCGTGTCTTTTCTGAAGCTTAATAGCTCTAGGTAACATTCGTTGTAACAGCATGGAAAAGAGCAGCCAGGACATTCTTCACAGTTTTTCCTTCCATTTTCTATAGAAAAAATTTAAGTCATAGAGTTTTGGAAGGACTTGAGCGTAAGTAAATTTTATTCCTGAATTAGTCATTTGCTCCAGTGAAGAAAAGAAAGGGTGTCAACAGCACCTCGGACCTATAAACCTCTTGGCAGGTGGGCACAGACTTTCACTAATACACAATGTTCAAGGCCTACCAGGCGATTTGTTGCTTAGTCAGCCTATACATCTGTTAATGTAATCCAATCCTAGCAATCCAACTCAGATTAGGAGGTTGAGTTGTAATGCTGTTAGATTTATGCCAGTACTTCTGAGAGTCGAATTATCTCACTGGCTTCACTGTAAGTGTGAACACAACAGTTGTAACCTATTAGTTGTACTGTAGTGAAACTGCTTCCCACACCAAGCCTTGTTGCATTACAACTAGGGCCGTCATTTGAAAAAAAATTTTATCGAATGAACATGAAATGATACGCAGATTAATGACTCAAATTAAATCAACATTTCTAACTTTAGCGGAGGCAAGTTAAAGGGTTAGTTCACCCAAAACTGAAAATTATGTCATTTATTACTCACCCTCATGTTGTTCTACACCCGTAAGACCTTCTTTCATCTTCGAAACACAAATTAAGATATTTAAAATGCAAACATAAACCTTTGTCTGGAGGCGATTCATCAGAACTTCACTGGAGTATGTTGACGTGCGTGAAATGGGAAGTTGAATGATACTATACTTAACTATTAGACTGTTGAATTTTCATTTATGCACACACACATTGATTATTCACTGGCTCTGCATGTGATCTGCCTTGCACGTATTGGATGTCTAAGAAGGTGTCTAAGAAGTCTAAGAAGTCTAGAAGGGGTTTTTTGATGGTGAATTTTGGTGAAAGTTACTTCCTCATGACATAATGGCATTAAAATGAAAGGTTATTCAATAAAAACCCATCAAAAGTGCCGTATGCCACTGAACTTGTTCCATGGAATTTTACAGATGCAAATAAGATGTTTGTGATTGATTGAGGGTGACTTTGAAAATTGGTTGCTTGTGCTTTACTTGTTTAGTCAAGCGTGGCCTCAGACAGCACTGCAGTTATCACAGGGATTCCCATAGGCATTTAAAACAAATGTTGTTGCATGAATTCCTCTGAAAGGGAATGAGAACTGGCAGTGCAGTAATTTAATTTGGCATGACTGAAATGTCATGGCGATCTCTGTCTTTCTGTTTATTGATACTTTGACGCAACAGTCCTGCGTCAAAGAAAAAAGAAGGCTCTTAGGTAAGTGAGCTAAATATTGTGGTGCCGAGGAGTCCAGATCAACTAGTGACCAGTGTCTAAACTCTTTTCTGTTATCTAACGCTTTAAGGTCACAGTTTATTTTCAACGTTTTTCCATGACTTTTCTCAATGCTTATTGTCTACAAGGAATAGTTCACCCAATAATTTTAAATTCTGTCATTATTTACTCACCCTATTAGCATTACTAATCTGTGATTTTTAGTAGAACACAAAACAAGAACTTTGGGGCCCAAACAATATTAGACCTCAGTCACTTTCAATGTATAAAGAAAAAAAAAAAAAGACATTTCTCAAAAGAAGTAATGAAAAGTAAAACAGGTTTGTAAATAATGACAAAAATTACCCATGTTTTATTATTTTTTTATTTTTATAATTGTACTTTGTATAAGGCCATTTTATAAATACATTAATACATTTATAAAATTTTTGAAAATAAAATTTGAACAAATAAAAATACAATAAAATGAGTAGGAATACAGGTCAATAGGATATTTATTTAGTAACACATGTAAACATGAACTGCATCGTCCATTTCAAGGAAGATGAACACAAATTGATGTATTTATTCACAGACCTTTGTGTCTTCGATCTGAAGATTCAGCTTGAAAGGAATTGTTGCTTTTGTCTATTTTTGGCACACAGTCATTTACATGCACAAGTGTGCAAAACAGTACTGAATATAGGTCCACATTTGCATTTTAAGACATCATCATAGTCCTCTATTTAGTAAGGGGTTTTAAAGATTAATATTTGATCTTTTTTCTTTTCTTTTTTTTTTAGAGGTAGCATAAAAAAATCAGTTTCCGGAATTCAATTAATGTCACAAAGCAGAACTGAAACGGCACCAGGAGAAACAAGATGAAAGGAACAAAACGGAAGGAAGAAACATTTTTTATATTGTGTTATATAAGTGTTTTTTGCTGGTATGCAATGACAAATAGGTTATACCTTAAAAGGTGTGCAATTATGGTCATGACAACGGCAGTGTTTATGGCAACGGTACCTGTGAGCTCCAGGGTACAGCAAATCCGCCGCATCCCTGAGGTGACATGTTATTTTATCTGCTACAAATAACGAGTGCAACTAGATTCCACTGACGCAAATGGGTTTTATTTGATTTATTATGAGTATTATGAACATTTTGAAACCTAAATCTTCGGGTGGGATTTCGTCACTCTTTGTACGTCACTGAAAAGTGATGTACAGACATGTCCACTAATTCAAGAACTCAAAACCGAAGGGTTTTCAATTGTATTTGTCCATAAATAAATTCAATAGAAAATAAAATTTGTGTTACTTGTTTAAAAAAGTAACTTCTATATTATGATTTAAATTTACCAATGTGATATTATATACGATACGATATATATATATATATATTACAGTATCTCACAAAAGTGAGTACACCCCTCACATTTCAGCAACCATTTTAGTATTCTCAAGAGGCAATATTATAGAAATGAAACTTGGATATGTTTTAGAGTAGTCAATGTGCTGCTTGAATAGCAGTATAGATTTACTGTCCTCTGAAAATAACTTAACATACAGCCATTATTGTCTAAATAACTGGCAACAAAAGTGAGTACACCCTAAGTGGTAACAGTTGTATGTTGTTTAACCATGCAAAGCCACATGTCCTATTCATCATGTCATGTTTTTGTCTGCTTGACAGGACCATACAAATGTGTGGATCTTGTATTAAAATTTGGTGCTTTGAGTACACTTCTCTCATACTGATCACTGGATGTTCAACATGGCACCTCATGGCAAAGAACTCTCTGAGGATTTGAGAATTAGAATTGTTATAGCAACAAATTGAGTTATAGCACAGTGGCCAGGGTCATAGAGAGAGGTTTTCCAAGACGGGTTCCACTCGGAACAAGCCAAAGAAGTTGAGACCTTGTGCTGTGTGTCAGGTGCAGAAGCTGGCTTCAAAAAACAGACGCATGAGTACTGCCAGCATTGCTTTAGAGGTTGCGAAAGCGGAAGGTCAGCTTGTCAGTGCTGAGACTATACGCCGCAAACTGCAACAAGTCGGTTTGCATGGCCATCGTCCCAGAAGGAAGCCTCTTCTGAAGCTGGCTCACAAGAAAGCCTGCAAACAGTTTGCTGAAGACAACCTGTCCAAGAGCATGAATTACTGGAACCATGTCCTGTGGTCTGATGAGACTAAGATAAACTTGTTTGGCTCAGATGGTGTCCAGCATGTGTGGCGACGCCCTGGTGAGGAGTACCAAGAAAATCGTGTCTTGACTACAGTCAAGCATGGTGGTGGAAGCATCATGGTGGTAGCATCATGATCTGGGGCTGCATGAGTGCTGCTGGTACTGGGGAGCTGCGCTTCATTGAGGGAAACATGGATTCAAACATGTTCTGTGACATTCTGATGCAGAACATGATCAGAAACTGGGCTGAATGGCGTGATAATGACCCCAAACTCACTGCCAAGATGACAACTGCCTTGCTGAGGAAGCTGAAGGTGAAGGTGATGGAGTGGCCAAGTATGTCTCCAGACCTGAACCCTATTGAGCACCTGTGGGACATCCTCAACAGGAAGGTGGAGAAGCGCCATGTGTCTAACATCCAGCAGCTCCGTGATGTCATTATGGAGAAGTGGAAGAGGATCCCAGCAACAACCTGTGCAGCTCTGTTGAATTCCATGCCCAGGAGGATTAAGGCAGTGCTAGATAACAGTGGTGCTCACACAAAATATTGACACTTTGGACAGTTTTGACATTCACTTAGGGTATAGTCACTTTTGTTGCCAGTTATTTAGACAATAATGGCTGTATGTTGAGTTATTTTCAGAGGACAGTAAATCTGTACTGCTAAGCTGCTAGGGGTGTGACGAGATCTCGTGATGAGATTAGATTTCTCGTCGAGGCGAAAAGTAGTCTCGTGATATTGCCATGACAGAGTGTTAGGATGATTAGGAAAGAATATGCCACCGCTACCTTTACATTACGCCTCCACTGTTGTTTTGCTTTGTATTTAAATAAAAAACATTTAATTCAGTTGGATAACGGTCGCCGCCGCTCCATATTTACAGAGTACGCGCGATCGCGAAAGTGAAAGTAAACGCGAGCGCGCATTCAAACGCGATTTCAATACCCCGCATTTTGAAAGCAGCTCCCTGATGAATACAGATATCTCTCAATATGAAAGCTATTTTAGGCTGGGCAGTGTAGTTGTAACCATCTCTTAGCTCTGTATCAAAGAAAAATTTGGTCTTATTTGCACTTTGAATATTGAGAGAGAGTGCGATTATGGTTACACTTATTGTAAAGTGTTACCATAAAAACGAATAACAGTTTTCTCTTAATCTTATTAAGCACAAACAATAATTTTTAATTTGTTAACATTAGTTAATGCACTGTGAACTATCATGAACTAACAATGAATGACTATTTTTATTAACAAAGATTAATAAATACTGTAGCAAATATATTGCTCATTGTTAGTTGATGTTGGTTAATACATGAATGTTAATAAATGAGACCTTATTGTAAAGTGTTACCATTTTTATTTATACTGTTTTTATTTCTACGATCAGTTTGTGGAAAGGAGTTCAGTTAGGAGGTCAAAAGTTGTAGAAGCTCATAAATCATGTACAGTAAGGTCTGAAGAGACCGAAATCATACAGAAGAGAAGTCAGTCAGTTGAGTTAGTGGCAAAACCTTTTACAGTACTGGAGTATTGTTGTCTTTTACTGCATATGATAATTCATACTCAGAAAGTAGAACTGAAATTACATTCATTACAAGATGATTAGTTAAAACATTTCAAATACACCTGCAGAATATTTTTCTAGTCATGTATTTCGCCATTGAGGATTTCTTAAAAATAGTGTGTAAAAATCTTGTCTCGTCTCGTTCTCTTGAACTCAATCTCGAGTCTCGTCTCGTGAGCTACCTGTCTCATCACACCCCTACAAGCTGCACACTGTCTACTCTAAAGTATATCCAATTTTCATTTCTATAGTATTGTCCCTTGAGAATATATAATCAAATGGTTGCTGAAATATGGGGGGTTGTACTCACTTTTGTTAGATTCTGTATATAGTTGCTGTCGGGCAGAAACCATTTAAAAAAATGTTCTCATAAATCATTACTATTGGTCACTCTTTACATCTGACTGTGGGTTTTGCAAATATTTAAATCAATGAAAAATATTAAAAAGAGCTTGTGACTAAACATCGTAACATCCTCAAACTGTCGGTGCAACCTCATAACTTGAATGAAGTGCCGCACACATTTTGGACCATCTCTGCTTGTTTGCAAGGGTAAATAAAGAACTGGTTGTTTTCTTTACTCAAGAAACACCATATATAAAGGCTAATGTTTTATGTATTTGAGGAGGGGGAAAAGAGTGTCTTAGGGCGGTGACACACCAAGGCCCTGTCCCAAATGGCACACTTCATATGCACTTTCGGTTTTGTGGTCTTAAATTGGCTGCCGCGTGCATGTGTCTGTTAAGTCCACGACACCATAGGGTGTCCCATTTGTAATTTTAGGTTTCAGAAGGGTGTTCGCGAGCAGTCAAAATGCACCCTTAATGCGCCTTTTTGCCAAGCCAGCACTGAAGCGAGCTCCACAGCAGACTTCTTCCCGACAGTCAAAGTGGCATTATGTCACGAAAGTGCGGATTCATAGGAAGACTGCGAGTGTTTAGAGTGCCATTTGGGACAAGGCTCAAGTCAAAGGTCGGCCGTCGGTGCACGTCTGTCAGGGAAGTTTTTGTGTTTTTTACACGTCGTGATCTTCAAAATGGTAAGCGCTGCTTTGTTTACTGTTTGTATATCTGCAGTTCTAGTTTCGGTATCCCTTTTTGAATGACGAAAACAGTCTATTGATACCTGCAGATATAGACAGTTAATTCCTCACACGCTGGCGCAGAATGCATGTGCTAGTTGGCAGTCGCCTGCAGTCCTTTTGGTGTGTTCAAGCACAGCTTTTTGGCCCAGATGAAGCCGATGTGAGGCAACAACACAGTCGGCTTTTGTCGCCGCTAGTTCTTTGACGTTGACTTGGTGTGTCGGCCTGTAGTCAAGCATTTGTCATTGAGTCATAGCTAATACTCTCTGAATTAGCCTGTGCAAAGCACTTCATCTTTTATAACCTGAGATTTTGGCCAAATGAAATAGAAAAAAAAACAGCGCCCACATAGCTACAATAAACTTTATAACCTGTACGTTGATGAAAACGTAATGCCTCAGATGCGGCCATTCTAATAACGGACAAAATGTCCAAAATTCTCCAAAATCTGCTGGTCAAAAACCTTGTAACTCAATTTAAGCTTGATTTTTGGTAAAATGTAAATAATATAAATTACACATGCAAGTGTCTGACCACATATAAAGCCACACTATCAACTTAGTCTAGGTTTTTTCCATTTCCTGAAAAGTAGTGGTTTTGGACATATGAGGTTTCCGTCCAACATCAATGATGTATTATAATGAAGACTGGTTTGAGCTTTTGAGGAACTTTCATGTACTTTAAAAATCCAAAAAGAGCTGAAAATGTCCCTGGTTGTATGATTCCCATGGAAAATTGGAGTAATTCTGTGATTAGGGTGGACTCCTATTCTAATGAGCTTAAAACGGTGGAGCCGGGCCTGAACGTTGCTCACCTCTTGCATGGAATGTACCTTTGAAAAACCAAGCCTCACCACAGGAAGCTATGGCACTACAGATGGGTTCCCAGTTCCTGTGACTCAAGTGATGGGAGAAACGGGAGGTGGTGGAGGAATTTGAACCTCTGAATAAAGTTCGTGCAGAAAGGCAGATTGTAACAGGAATGATCGGTGATGTGTATTTGAGATCCTTCATGAACAGCCTTTCTCCAGCTCTTTATTCCTCTTTCTTCTTCTGTTCCTAAGAAAAAAAAACATGATTTTTGTTAATTATATTAACAATATTTGGACACAACTAGAAGAAAAAGTAGATATTTCAATCTTTTCATAATGCAAAGAGAAAAATTCATTCATTTAAATACATTTCAGTCATGTAATATGCCAATTAGATCTGAATTCTTAAAAAGTGGTTCCATGAAGAGCCTTTAAAGGCCTGTTCACACCAAGGATGATAACTATAAAGTTAAAAAATTCTAATGTAAAACAACAGCAAAGTCCACACCACAACTATAACAATAACATCACAGAGGAACAATATCTTGCGGGAATCACTTTCAGAATGATATTTTCCAGCTGATGAACGATAAAAACATTTACAGCCAATAAGAATCCATCCTGCCTTAAGAGCTTGAGCATTTAAAGTGTGCACTTTTAATAAACAAGAATGTGGACACTAATATAGTTATCGTTCTTGGTGTGAACGGTCCTTAACATCCATCAAAGCTCTCTATTGCACAAAAGGTTCTTTATAGTGGAAAAAGATTCTGTAGATTACAAAAATGTTCTTTACACTAAAAAAATTGCTATTTTAAGATATGTTCACTGAAAGGTTCTCTGGGGAACCAAAAATGGTTCTTCTATGACATCAATGCAAAAATTCCATTTTGGAACCTTTACTGTTAAGAGTATTCATTAGCATTTTCTGTTATGTACACAGATGTCATTTTTATTGAATAACGATTTTCAGATGGCTTCCGAAGTGTTGAAACGAGGCCGTACAAAGGCGTAACAGGCATGCTAGCTAAACCTTTTGTCCACAGCGCGCCCATGCAGATTAACATGCCCAACAGTCATGCTTTTTTACGACTTACCTGGTATTGTGTTGTCCAAAACAAACCCAAAGAATCCACCAATGAACATGTGGGTGGTGAAGAGAATCATAATGAGCTGATCCAGTTCTTTTATGCCTGTTGACAGAAATGAACCATTCAGGTCACAAAGAGCCAGGCGGACAATGACAGATGTCCAACGTATGTATATACGCAAGTTAACGGGGGTGTGTAAAAATATAAGATATCTTATTAAGATGTCTTAATAGGGGTGGATGTTCTAGGACCAATTAATGTCCACCTGACAAGAACAACACAGCGAGCGTTGGTCAGGAGTTCAATATGTCAGCTTAGATCACTAATTCCTGAAAGCCTGTCAATAAACTGCTTAAAGGGATAGTTCACCCAAAAATGAAAATTTGATGTTTATCTGCTTACCCCCAGGGCATCCAAGATGTAGGTGACTTTGTTTCTTCAGGAGAACACAAATTATGATTTTGAACTCCAACCGTTGCGGTCTGTCAGTCTTGTAATGCGAGTCAATGGTCACACAATCTATAAGAGTCAATAAACATGCACAGACGAATCCAAATTAAACCCTGCGGCTCGTGACGACACATTGATGTCCTAAGACAAAAAACGATCGATTTGTGCGAGAAACCGAACAGTATTTATATCATTTTTTATCTCTAAAACACCACTATGTCCAACTGCGTTCAGCATTCGCTTGGTGATGTCTGATCGCGCTCTGACAACGGTAGTGATGTCTCGCGCATATAGAGGGTATGCGTCGACGTCAATTTCCCGCCTAAAACGCTCTCCCTCAGCTGAACTGAGTGGCAAAAGAACCTGCTGCACAACTGGATTTATTAGGGGAAACTGCGAAAACGCGAGTAAAACTAACGAATTACACTAAAGGTTGGAATTGAATGTGTTCCTTACAACTTGTCAAATAAACCTAATCCATGGATATTGACATGCAGCCAGGAGTCGTGTTTCCTGACCTTTATATGTTCCTGATTTCGAGGGCGGGGAGACACATAACATAAAGCAAATCTGCCTGTGAATATTTTATATAACTACAATATAGGTAGGTTTAAATCCACGTAATCACTTATATCAATGTTATATCGTCATATTGTCCATCCCTAAAACATATAGTTTTATAGTATAGTTTTTGTCAGTGTTGTTTATTGAAAAACACCCAATTATGCAGAATATAAGATGGAAAATATTTAATTGATGAGTTGTCAACATAATATATAACAATACAATATATATACGGTATGATTTTACCTCAAAATCCAACAATTTGACACAAAATGATAACTGCAAATCCATGTTTCTCTGCCTGGAGTCGAGCTGTTTCTGTCAATTGCAGTGATCCATTTGCTTCTTTTTTCTGTAGCTTTCGGCAGTCTTTAAATATATCCTTCAGGACGCGAAGCTCAGCGCCACGATACGTCTTTAAAATTCGAACGCATTGTTTTCTATGAGTGTACGCACACCAGCGGCGACATTCGGCACCTGTCCGCGGCGCCCAGAAAACAATAGAAAACAATGCGTTCTAATTTTAAGACGTGTCGTGGGGCTGAGCTTCGCGTCTGGTGTGCGAGCCCCTTGTCTTGCCCACAGTCTTTTGCCACTCAGTGGGCGTGACCGCAGTCCTAACGGTCGACGGTGACGTCACGTGCATACCCTCTATACTTCAATGAGAGCGAGACATCACTTCCGTTGTCAGAGCGCGATCAGACATCACCAAGCGAATGCTGAACGCAGTTGGACATAGTGGTGTATTAGAGGTCAAAAATGATATAAATACTGTTCGGTTTCTCGCACAAACCGATCGTTTCGTGTCTTAGGACATCAATGTGTCGTCACGAGCCGCAGGGTTTAATTTGGATTCGTCTGTGCATGTTTATTGACTGTTATAAATTGTGTGACCATTGACTCGCATTACAAGACTGACAGACATTAAAAATCATAATTTGTGTTCTCCTGAAGAAACAAAGTCACCTACATCTTGGATGCCCTGGGGGTAAGCAGATAAACATCAAATTTTCATTTTTGGGTGAACTATCCCTTTAAAAGAGCCCCTGATAAAGCACTATTGGACTTTTGTTGATGAACCCCCCTCAATTTAAGCAGTTTTAACCCAACACTCAGGACGAAGATTAGGACAAAGTTCATCGAAAGGCTGCACAGGCCCGGATGTTTCTACGTGAAAGGTTCATGCTGAAGCAAAGGGAGGAGATTACAGCAGAGTCATACGGAGACTTGTAAAGAGGATTGGCAGATAAGTCGCTCTAACCTCAGGAGTCCAGACAATGCTTCTCACCACTGCGGATAAGCTTGGGATGTGCCACTTGCACCGGGTGACCTCCCACATAGCTGTGGTTTTGACTCTCAAATGAGATCTTTAAGAACTACTGTTTTGTGTCTTGTTCAGTTGCTGAAGCAACATTTGCATCTAATGCACAGCAATGGAGTTCAGAGTTCAATTAGTTTTTAACAGCTTTTTATTTTATTATTATTTTTTTATGATTTTATTTGAATTTTAATCAAATAAAAATAAATATTATTACAATTTATTTGCATTTTAATAATCATTTACATTTTAATAATTGTTCGTTTATATTAATTTATAAATTTAAATAAATATTTAAAAATGACAATTCCATTTTTTTTTTTTTTGCAGTTTCATATTAAACATTATATGTGCGAGATCAGGTTAACATCACATACAAACTCTTGTCTGCTGTCCAGGTTTCATTTCTTTTGATCTGTCTGGCCACACTACAGGGTATCCACATGGTCGAGGATTAAACTACCAGCAGTCTTTCTAAAACAGAGCAGTCGGATATCATCAGGACAGATGCTGAATACTTGTATACTGTTTTTTTTTTTAATGAGGTCCACAAATTGCACATATTCTTAACTCTTAACAAGCATAACTAATG
>RJVU01018281.1:1893785-1912800 GCA_003731715.1 Anabarilius grahami
ATAAGTGAATAACACTGATTATCTCTTCATCACGGCACCTGTTAGTGGGTGGGATATATTAGGCAGCAAGTGAACATTTTGTCCTCAAAGTTGATGTGTTAGAAGCAGGAAAAATGGGCAAGCGTAAGGATTTGAGCGAGTTTGACAAGAGCCAAATTGTGATGGCTAGACGACTGGGTCAGAGCATCTCCAAAACTGCAGCTCTTGTGGGGTGTTCCTGGTCTGCAGTGGTCAGTATCTATAAAAAGCGGTCCAAGGAAGGAACAGTGGTGAATCGGTGATAGGGTCATGGGCGGCCAAGGCTCATTGATGCACGTGGGGAGCAAAGGCTGGCCCGTGTGGTCCGATCCGGCAGTCGAGCTACTTTAGCTCAGATTGCTCAAGAAGTTAATGCTGGTTCTGATAGAAAGGTGTCAGAATACACAGTGCATCGCAGTTTGTTTTGTATGGGGCTGAATAGCCGCAGACCAGTCAGGGTGCCCATGCTGACCCCTGTCCACCGCTGAAAGTGCCAACAGTGGGCACTTGAGCATCAGAACAGGACCACGGAGCAATGGAAGAAGGTGGCCTGGTCTGATGAATCACATTTTCTTTTACCACACGTGGATGGCCGGATGTGTGTGCGTTGCTTACCTGGGGAACACATGGCACCAGGATGCACTATGGGAAGAAGGTAAGCCGACGGAGGCAATGTTCTGCTGGGAAACCTTGGGTCCTGCCATCCATGTGGATGTTACTTTGACACGTACCACCTACTTAAGCATTGTTGCAGACCATGTACACCCTTTCATGGAAACGGTATTCCCTGGTGGCAACTTCTGTGGCTATATTGTTCTCATGTTGATTTGATTGATTCTACTATTCTCATTTGTAAGTCGCTTTGGATAAAAGCGTCTGCTAAATGACTAAATGTAAATGTATATTCATGGCGAGAGCCAGTTTAGTTATTCAAAAATAAATCTAAAAGATGTTTAAGATTCATTTTTTCTAAAAACCTTAACAATAAATTTGGATTTTACTTGGTTAAAAACTTTTACAAAATGATCAACAGAATAAAACAAGTTCCTCAAAGGGGTAGAAGCAGAGGTGTCAGACGTGATAATAGTGGAACTAAGTAACAGGGGCCCTCAACAGGAAAAGTGGTTCAGCGTTGTCGGTCAAATTCAGCTTGTGGCGTGGAAAGGAGTCCCATAGGTGATGCTGATGTTATTTTGTAAATGTTTTAATGTTATATTCACCTGTGTTGATCATGCCTGGGTTCGAATGAAACCAGGTTGGGAGCACAAGACCACTGAAGGTCGAGAAGCCAAGAATCAGGAGATTTCTGGAGGAGTTCAAGTCCACATACTAGACAAGAACAAGACAAGAAATGAAATACAAATGAAACAGACAAAGTCGCCCTGACATGCAATTTCATGACAATGACATAACTTTATCAGGAGTACCTGCAGATTGGAAATACCCACTGCTGCTACCATCCCAAACATGATGAGGAACATTCCACCAATGACCGGGTCTGGAATAGTTATAAAGACTGCACTGAATTTACCAAAGAGTCCCAAGATGATCATAAGAATCCCAGCGGTCTGAAGTACCAATCTGCTGCCAACCTGGCACACAATGTAGGGATCAGCCATCAAAAGATAAATCATCCAAGATACTGTCATGAAACCCAAACCAAACAAACCAAAAAACATTTGTGAACATCCAGGGAATGCAATAATTGTCATTCCCATGAAATGGAGATATTTTAAGAAAACTTGGCATGTTTAACAATTTTAAAAATTTAAATAAAAATAAGACTTTTTTATACAGCACTGTCCTGAAGAAGCTACATAGCAGATGTTTAAACATTCCTCAGAAAATTTCATTAACGTCATGTCATGTGTTGCCTCCTAAAGAATCAGTGATGGCTTGCAGCTGTTGGTGATAGATTGGGATGAGTCCCTCACTTGTCCTGAGAGGGGAAGAGCACAAATGTGCCAAGGATGCTCAAAAACCAAAATAATTTACAGGACCTGAAAAAACAGAACTGGCATTGCATCAGTTAAAGGGTTAGTTCACCCAAAAAGGAAAACAATGTAATTTATTACTCACCCTCATGTTGTTCTACACCTGTAAGACCTTCGTTCATCTTCGGAACACAAATTAAGATATTCTGATTAAATCCGATGGCTCAGTAAGTCCTCTATAGACAGCAATGCCATTGAAAATCTCAAGATCCATAAAGGTACTAAAAACATATTTAAAACAGTTCATGTGAGTTCAGTGGTTCTATCTTAATATTATAAAGTGCCAAGAATACTTTTTGTACACCAAAAAAACAAAATAATGACTTTTCGAGAGCTTTACGAATTGAATCAGTGGTTCAGAGCGCCAAAGTCACGTGATTTCAGCAGTTTAGCCGTTTGATAGGAGATCCGAATCACTGATTCGGTTTGCAAAGCTCCGAAGCAGTGTTTTGAAATCGGCCCATCACTATATTGTTGAAAAGTCATTGTTTCGGTTTTTTGGTGCACAAAAAGTATTCTTTCGTCGCTTTATAATATTAATATTGAACCACTGTACTCACATGAACTGATTTAAATATGTTTTTAGTACCTTTATGGATCTTGAGATTTTCAATGACATTGCTGTCTATAGAGGCCTCACTGAGGCATCGGATTTCATCAAAAATATCTTAATTTGTGTTCTGAAGATGAACGAAGGTCTTACGGGTGTAGAACGACATGAGGGAGAGTAATTAATTACATTATTTTCATTTTTGGGTGAACTAACCCTTTAAGATTTTTTAACTGCGAGAGATTTACACTTTCTTCGTAGGTCGATTATGGAAGGTGGTCTGGCGGAAGCTAGATAATTTACTTCATAACTTGTTAAATATGGATTTTTTTTTTTTAAATTTTACACAAACGCATCGCTTCGCTTTAGAAGGACTTTATTAACCCCCCGGAGCCGTGTGAAGTATGTTTATGATGGATGGAGGCACTTTCTTCAGCTCATACTCGTTGATCCTGCTCACTGCCTTTATAAAGCTCATATGCGTCACGATATTTATTAATATTTCTCTGATTGTGTTCATCAGAAAGAAGAAAGACATATACACCTAGTATGGCTTGAGGGTGAGTAAAGCTTGGGAACAACCAGAACTTCTGATCAGGATCATTTCTGTAAATTAGTTTTTGATTTTGTGTACTGCATATTCTTTCAGTAGAACTAATGAATTAATTAATTTAGTTCTCTAACATGATTATTTTAGTTACTTTATCTTCTGGAATATGTGCAAATATCAGTAATGACAAATTATGTAAAGCTTATTCACAAAAAAAAAAAATAATAATTTTTTTAATGATTTGCATTTGCAGATTGTCCAATGGGTATGTAAATTTATGAGCAGAAATGTATGTATGTATTTATTAAGCTATTTAAACGTAAAAGCATGCAGCATGGTCTCATACAGTATTTCTGGTGATATTATTAAGAACATCATACATATGGTAATATTAATATTAAGAACATATCAAACTTCATTTGCAATTCATGGTTATTTATTTTTGAAGTAGGCCTATATAAAGCTTTATGTTATTGCATGTCATTCTCACATTTTTATTCTCAAATATAGTATTATAAAACAGATAGTTCTAGCCCTTGATTCTGATTGGTTGAGCCACGGTCGAAGCCATTGTAAAATTCCCGAAAACATAAAGCTGACCGCATTACATAAGTATCGCTGCACCACTGAATGTGTATGTTGCTGCGTCTGTCTTAGCAACCACTCTTAGCAACGTAAACATATGTTTTTTCTCTATTGACTTTGTTCATTGAAGCTTACTGCATTATGTAAAAGAGTATTGTGAGAGAGATATCAAGTGACCGAGTTTATTACCTGCATTCAGATTTAGCATTTTCCTTCAGGTCAGTCCTATGTTCATAATAAAAAAATCAGTTTCAATGTCCGCTACGATCTTGTCCTTTAACATTTAATGGGTTTTCCCGTGCCCTGCTGACACTGACAGCGCTAGTCAAAGCATTTGTCATTTGCGTCTTGTTCCATGTTCACAACAAGTTTCAATACAAAAGTCTTTGCGACTGACTCGCTCATAAAGACAATCTTTGCTGCCATCTAATGCCATGATAAATGTAACTTCTGTTGCTGTTCATGGTCAGGGACTATTTTTTTCCAGCGGAAGGCTGGCTTTTAATGATTTTACTTAGGGATAGGCAATATATCGCATGCGATTGTCACGCGCATTTCGTCAGTAAAGCCGGTTCCCTGATTACCGCTAAATCGCCATCACCTGCTTTCAAATGGAGCGGCATTTAATAGACAGAGCCGTAGTTCACTGACAAGCTACGCAATATCGCGTTCATTATCGAAGGCGATTCATCTGTGATAATGAACGTGATATTGCGTAGCTTGTCAGTGATCTACGGTTCCGTCTATTAAATGGCGCTCCATTTGAAAGCAGGTGATGGCGATAATCAGGGAACCGGCTTTACTGATGAAATGCGCGTGACAATTGCATGCGATATATTGCCCATCCCTAATTTTACTTCATGAAAGTTGCATTGATACATATTATTTGGCTTTAATATTTGTATTGTGGTAACCGTTTTATAAAAGCAATAAGCCCCGTGAAGCCGTGGTTTACAGTGAATTTATAACAGCTAAGGGCCGTTGTTAGCCTAATATGTTATAAATTCACTGTAAACCACGGCTTCTTGGGGCTTATTGCTTTATTACCACATAGCTCTATATATAAAGTTGTATATACTGTATAAGTTTACAGCATACTATATAGCAAATCTCAACTGCGTGATTGTTTATATTGTTGCAAAATTTAAACAATATGATCTCAGCTGCATGGTTGTTTCAATCATATCAAAATTCAAACTATATTAAATCGCACAGCTCTCTCTATAAAGTTTGATATATTAAAAAAAAAAACGCTATATAAAATAAAATTGACTTGTTACTTCTACTACTAATATGTGACTTCAGGAAACCTAGTCAATGTTTTAGCAATATAATGAATAACTTGCTTTGTTAATGTTCAACAGAATTGAATTTGAACATGGTGGCAACAACAATAAAGATAGCTATAGTTATTATTATTACTGTTGTCAATAAACAGACAAATCCTACCCTTGTAATTCCTAGAGCGGCGATATTCTGACTGTAGGAGGTGGTTCCATTACCGCTACCCCACAGGGCAGCCAAGATGCAGCCCACGCCTTCAACTGCAATGCCACGGTTAATAGCATGCGTGGGCGGTGGAGGCGCACCAGAGAGACGAGCGCACGCATAATAGTCTCCAATGGACTCCATTGTTGAGGCCAGAACTCCAGCCATCATGCCCAGTACAGATGACACACTCACAGTGGGTAAACCCCACTGTCCTGAAAAAGAGTTAGGAAATGAGGAAATGCTTGTTTGCGACAGTAAAAAATACCTTAGTATACTTTATGATGCAAATAAAAATAATATGTAAGGGAGAGTTTTGCATACATAATTATAGTATGCTTAGAAGCATAAAAAGTTTATGAGGTTACTAGAAAACTAAAACCACATTTCTTCTTAGTGTTTAAGGTGGAATATTTTTTAATACACAACCTAAAGAAACCTTTGGGTTGTTGTTTTTTCATTTTGTTGATTGACACCCATTGTAACAACCCATTGATTGAATGGGTTGTTATGGTGGCGTGAAGGTATGTTTACTTTGACTCCCATTTAAATTTGTATCAGATTTTCAGCCAAATAAAATATTTAAAATACCAGATTTTAATCAGACTTTCTGATAAATACATTAGCACAGGTTTCTCAAGGTTGTGAATGACACTCAACGGCCACTTAATTAGGTACACCTGTTCAACTGCTCATTAATGCAAATATCTAATCAGCCAATCACATGGCAGCAACTCAATGCATTTACGCTTGTAGACATGATCAAGACGATCTCAAAGAGCCTCAGAATAGGGAAGAAAGGTGATTTAAGTGAATTTGAATGTGGCATGGTTGTTGCTGCCAGACAGGCTGGTCTGAGTATTTCAGAAACCGTTAGAAAAAGAGAAAATATCCAGTGAGCATCAGTTCTGTGGGTGAAAATGCCTTGTTGATGCCAGAGGTCAGCGGAGAATGGCCAGACTGGTTTGAGCTGATAGAAAGGCAACAGTAACTCAAATAACCACTTGTTACATCCACAGAAGAGCATATCTGAATCCACAACACATTAAACCTTGAAGCAGATGGGCTACAGCCGAAGAAGACCACACCGTGTGCCACTCTTGTCAGCTAAGAACAGGAAACTGAGGCAACAATTCACACCAAAATTGGACAATAGAAGATTGGAAAAACGTTGTCTGGTCTGATGAGTCTCTATTTCTGCTGCGACATTCAGATGGTAGGGTCAGAATTTGGCGTAAACACTTCAAAATTAGCAAACTTTGGGCGCCTTAGTACCAATTGATCATCGTTAAAACACCACAGCCTACCTGAGTATTGTTGCTGACCATGTCCATCTTCTGATGGCTACTTCCAGCAGGATAACACACCATATCACAAAGCTCATACCATCTGAAACTGGTTTCTTGAACATGACAATGAGTTCACTAACCTAAAATGGCACAGTCACCAGATCTCAATCAAGACCGGAGATTGCATCATGGATGTGCAGCCGACAAATCTGCAGCAAATGCGTGCTGATATCATGTCAATATGGACCAAAATTTCTGAGGAATGTTTCCAGCACCTTCTTGAATCTGTGCATGAAGAATTAAGACAGTTCTGTAGGCAAAAAGGGGTCCAACCCGGTACTAGCAAGGTGTACCTAATAAAGTGGCCAGTATACACATACACATATTTGAATGATTTCTTAAGGATCATGTGACACTGAAGACTGGAGTTTTCACTGTATTTTTGATGAAATAAATGTAGCTTTGATGAGCATCAGACTTCAAAACATACTGGTAGTGTATATTATTTCAGTAAAAAAAACATTGAGTAGATGGTTGAGAGAGCATATAGTAGAAAATACAGACAGTAACATGAGGCCCATGTTCCTTTATTCTTGTATCAGCCTGGAGCACATAAATGTCTCAAGGGATTTAAGTGGGTCAAGCGAAATGACTGATTGTCCTCACTAACATTCAGAAACTGATGCAGTCAAACCTGTATTAGCTATTTGAAGTTTAAAATACCACATTCCCAAACATGAAAGCCTCTGGGCAATACCAGTAAGGCTTTATCTAAAGAAGTCAAATAGGACGCAGTGAAAAGCAATGCTGGAAACCTTAAAGCTGTTTTAAATACAAAATACTTGCTAGCGGATTCACAGCAGAGGACCAACTGGTGTTGAATGCATTTCTTAATACAACAGAATGACTGAAAAGACCTGAGTGGGCAGAACGCTGAAACAGGGGCGAGGGCTCAAAAGCCTGATTGCTGCATGTGTCTTAGACCTTAATACACCATACCTTTATGAGTGGGAATTAACCCTAGCAAAGCAAACTATGGTTCCCTGTGACTGACAGTTCCTAAATCTTCTTCAGGATGAATTAGAGAAGCTCCATTCATGTCACTTTATCACCAATGCCCTCAGAGCATATGTATCTCTCATCTATGGATTCTGAAGAAAAACACTATCATTCACTCATTCTTCTTTAAACATGTCTTTTAAAAACAGCTGGCAAACAACACTTGGGAACCAGCCTTGACAGTACTGTTGAAATAACTAATGTTTATTTTCGTTGACTATGAAAATCAACATTCATATATTATTCATAACCGTCAGATGGTTGACAAAATGTTCTGGTTTTTTATGAGTTCCAGGGAAACCATGAATTTGCATTAAACCATTCATTGGCTTTTTGCTATCATGAAATGGTATTTTAATTCATGATAAGATTAATTTGATTTTTTCTTCTGGAATGTTTACAGTTAAGAAAAAACAGGTGTGGAATTTTTTTTTTTAACTATGGGTATTTTTGGCACTTTTATGAAATAAATCTTATTAAAACAAAATTGTTTTTGTAAAATTACTTACATTTTCAAATATATATATATATATATATATATATACAGTGGCAAGAAAAAGTATGTGAACCACTTGCAGAATCTGTGAAAATGTGAATAATTTTAATAAAATAAGAGGGATCATACAAAATGCATGTTATTTTTTATTTAGTACTGTCCTGAGTAAGATATTTTACATAAAAGATGTTTACATTTAGTTCACAAGACAAAACAAAACAATAGCTGAATTTATTAAAATAACCCCATTCAAAAGTATGTGAACCATTGATTCTTAATACTGTGTGTGGTTACCTGGATGATCTATGACTGTTTGTTTTGTGATGGTTGTTCATGAGTCTCTTGTTTGTTCTGAGCAGTTAAACTGAGCTCTGTTCTTCAGAAAAATCCTCCAGGTCCCAAAAATGTATCAGTTTTCCAGCATCTTTTGCATATTTGAACCCTTTCCAGCAGTGACTGAATGATTTTGAGATCCGTCTTTTCACACTGAGGACAACTGAGGGACTCAAACACAACTATTAAAAAAGGTTCAAACATTCACTGATGCTCCAGAAGGAAACACGATGCATTAAGAGTCGGGGAGTGAAAACTTTTGAACAGGATGAAGATGTCACAATTTTTCTTATTTTGTTTAAATATCATTGTTTTTCATTTAGTACTGAAGATACTTGCATATTTCCCGGAAGAAAAATTAAGTACAATTTACCTTGATATTTGAATTCAAAAGTTTTCACCCCCCGGCTCTTAATGCATCATGTTTCCTTCTGGAGCATCAGTGAATGGTTGAACCTTTTTTAATAGTTGTGTTTGAGTCCCTCAGTTGTCCTCAGTGTGAAAAGACGGATCTCAAATCATTCAGTCACTGCTGGAAAGGGTTCAAATATGCAAAAAATGCTTGAAAACTGAAGAACCTGCAGGACCTGGAGGATTTTTCTGAAGAACAGAGCTCAGTTTAACTGCTCAGAACAAACAAGAGACTCATGAACAACCATCACAAAACAAACAGTCATAGATCATCCAGGTAACCACACACAGTATTGAGAATCAATGGTTCACATACTTTTGAATGGGGTTATTTTAATAAATTCAGCTATTGTTTTGTCTTGTGAACTAAATGTAAACATCTTTTATGTAAAATATCTTACTCAGGACAGTACTAAATAAAAAATAACATGCATTTTGTATGATCTCTCTTATTTTATTAAAATTATTCACATTTTCACAGATTCTGCAAGTGGTTCACATACTTTTTCTTGCCACTGTATATATATATTTATATAGTTCTGTCATGACAACTCTCAGAGTGTTTGGCAAGATGTTTGGTCTTGGCGGAATAGATCTGCTACGCTGCTACTGCAGAGCAAGTACGGGAGCAAGTAAGACATGCTGCTGCTGTACAATATAGCATACATGAATTACCCGTAGCAGATCTATACAGGTGGAGCTGGGGAAGGTGGAGGGTTATTTCACCTTATTTTCCACAACAACAAGGGTGACGCCATTGCGTTCGTTTTGTCATCTTACTTCCGGCTGAGAGGGACCTAAGCTAGTCGCTAGCGGTAATCCTATAGCTGTAATGGTAGATGATAACAGAAAGCAAATATGTTAAGTACTATATGCTCAGTTAGGGGCTGCCATAACAATTGGATTAAGAAGAGAGATCAATTGCATCAACAATGTTACGAACACACTGTGAAGCGGTCGGAGTGTTGCGGTGCACTTTACAATTTACACCCACCTCCTTAAGACGAGAAGCACCTGAGGCAATGGCTGAAGGCGCTAAACTTGAAGTGCCCACCCAAGCGCCCTTATGTGAGTTCGTACCATTTCATGGACGGGAAGCTGACTGACTTACCCGAGAAATGGCTCGGCTACGATGTTCCGGTAAAGAAGTCACGCCAGTTGCTGAACAGGTTGTCAGATTCAGGTAAGCTTAGAAACGTAGCTAGCCATGTGCCTGTTAGCCTAACGTTAGATTTGTGAAGTCCGTTCTATGAATACATTTGAGATCAGTAACGAGCAGTTAAAATACAACGAATCTTGCATTATTACCATTGCCACCTATATATTTATGATAGTACAATGGTACATATTTACGATAGTATTATGGTACATTATAGTCTTACAGTAGCTTACATTATTCCTGTAAGTTACAGAGATTGCAGATGATAGCAGGCCAGCTAGCTACATCTCTCATTCAGATATTGATATTGACCTAAGTATTAACCCTAGAGTTAGAGATTGTGTGTAGTAGAATGTCTCGTTTTTAATGCATCTCTCTCTCACACTCTCTATCTCATGCACAATGTTCTGTTTATGTATGGGTGCCATCATATATTAATTCTCATGATGTATTAATACATGAAGTACTAATGTTAAAATGTTTATGGTTATATTATTTTCACAGATGCATCGATGAGCATCAGTGATCAACTGTGAGGATGATCAAATCCACATGGCCCTGTGATGCAGAAACACACTGGGAGGATACATCTGTCTCTGACCACAACTACGCTTCAAAATCACATCTCAATCTGAAGCCACCTACATCTGATATGAGAACACAATGCGTTGAGCCGGAGCCATTGTACATAACTCTGCTGAGAAACAACCACCTTTGTCAGCTCACAGGGTTGACATCGGATGCATTTCATTCAGTTGGCGATCACCTTACCAATACATACAGGTGCATCTCAATAAATTAGAATATCATGAAAAAGTTTTTTCTGTAATTTAATTCAAAAAGTAAAACTTAAATATATTCTAGATTTATTAGACAAAGTAAAATATTTCCAGACTTTTTTGTTTTCATTTTGATGATTACAGCTTGCTGCTCATCAAAATAAAATAAAAAATCAGTATCTCAAATTATTAGAATATTTAATTTCAAGTTCTATTAAATTACCATTCTCAGGGTATAAATACTGGGTTTAGGTCAGTAATCCCAACAGCAGTCATGGGGAAGTCTGCTGACTTGACAGTTGTCCAGAAGACGATCATCAAGACCCTCTACAATGAGGGTAAGCCACAGAGGGTCATTGCTGAAAGAGCTGGCTGTGCGCAGAGTGCTGTGCTAAAGCATATTCATGGAAAGTTGACTGGAAGAAAAAAGCGTGGTAGGAAAAGGTGTACAAGTGAAAGGAATGACCGCAGGCTTGAGAAAATTGTCAGGCGAAGCCGATTTAAGAACTTAGGAGAGCTTCAAAAGGAGTGGACTGAAGCTGGAAACACAGACGTCTTCAGGAAATGATCTACAACTGTCACATTCCACGTACCAAACCACTTCTGAACCAAAGACAACGTCAGAAGCGTCTTACCTGGGCTAAGGAGAAAAAGAACTGGACTGTTGCTCAGTGGTCCAAAATCCTCTTTTCAGATGAAAGTAAATTTTGCATTTCATTTGGAAATCAAGGTCCCAGAGTCTGGAGGAAGAGTGGAGAGGCACAGAAACCATGTTGTTTGAAGTCCAGTGTGAAGTTTCCACAGTCAGTGATGGTTTGGGGTGCCATGTCATCTGCTAGTGTTGGTCCACTGTGTTTTCTGAAGTCCACAGTCAACGCAGCCATCTACCAAGAAATTTTAGAGCACTTCATGCTTCTTTCTGCTGACAAGCTTTATGGAGATGCTGATTTCATTTTCCAGCAGGATTTGGCACCTGCCCACACTGCCAAAGGTACCAAAAGCTGGTTCAATGACCATGGTATTACTGTGCTTGATTGGCCAGCAAACTCGCCTGACCTAAACCCCATAGAGAATCTATGGGGTATTGTCAAGAGGAAGATGAGAGACACCAGACCCAACAATGCAGATGACCTGAAGACCGCTATCAAAGCAACCTGGGCTTCCATTACACCTGAGCAGTGCCACAGACTGATTGCCTCCATGCCACGCCGCATTGATGCAGTAATTCATGCAAAAGGAGGCCCAACCAAGTATTGAGTGCATAGAAATGAACATATTTTTCAGAAGCCTGACATTTCTGTTTAAAATATCCTTTTTTTTATTGATCTTATGAAGTATTCTAATTTATTGAGATAGTGAATTGGTGAGTTTTTGTTAAATGTGAGCCACATCTGATCGTCGTATAAAGTCTTCTCTATGCTCCCAATTTAAAATGTTTACGGCATTAACGTTATTTGTCATTTCGCTAAAGTTATAGCTAGCTATAAACAATCTTCTAACTACTGAACTAGCTACCGGATGTGCCACGTCAGTTTAGCGGAAGTCGGATGACAAAATGCGGAAGAGCGAAGTATTAAAAGTGGGCGGGGCGGAAAAAGGTGAATAGATAACGATGTGATTACGAGCAAGTTGAGGTAAAGGGCTATCTAGAGTTTCATGACAGAAATTTTTATTTTCTGTGCTTATTTCACTGATTACATTATCAAAGTTTTTAAAATGTGATTTATAAATATTGTGTATACACACACACACATACACACACACGTGTATATATATCTATAATGTGACAATATAATAAATATAGTGTGAAATAAAAGTGTGAAATTCTGGGTCTGAAAACAAAGGTAAAAAAATAAAATCTTTACATAAAAAGTAGAAAATTATGACAAAATAGAAAGACTTTAAAATTTTACATATCTTATCCTTTTTTCCTTATTAAAATAACTTCATAATTCATCATAATTCTGATTGTAGATGTTTTAATCTAATACTTTTAGTTTGTTTTGTTGGTCCAGCAACTATCTACCATGTGTAAAACCTGGTTGGACTCATGTTTAAGACTTCAAATATAATCTTATCTTCAAAAACAAAATGTCAATAATCTGAAACTGTGTATGTATATATATATATATATATATAGCTCTGGAAAAAATTAAGAGACCACTCCAAGTTCAGAAATCAATGTTAAGTGGTCTCTTAATTTTTTCCAGAGCTGTATGTATGATGAAATTATGATGACAATAATATGTCAAAAATTATGATGACAATAGCAAAAAAGACTAAAGTTTTCATTTCAATTTTTTGAAAAACTGCAGGGTTGCGAAAAAAAAGCCCATGTGAATTGTAACATCTATAGCTGGTAGATGGCGGCTCACCTGGATAAGGCACATAAAACCATGCAGCACTTTTTACTGCATTGAGATTGATGTCAGTTCTGGCCATGTATCCGTACTCATTCGGGGATGAGGGCAGGGCATTGAAATACGTCAGCAGGAAGCACACCAGCCAGGCTCCACACATCCCAAATAAAGCCTGTACATTAAATACAACATCCATAAACATATGGCTTTCTACGTTTCCTGGCCATGTACATTACAATGTACACCTTCTTCTTTCTGAACCTTTAAAGGTTGAATTTTTTTTGTTCATTCACATGTCAATTAATGTCAGGTTAGTAATGCTTGGAATTTTTTTTGTTATTTGTAGCATGTAAAATGTGATAAGGGAAGCATTAGCCCTGGGGTATTTCAACAGTAAAGCTTGAAACTATTATTTTCATTTGAACTCTTCCAACAACTCTTTTGACATGATCTTCACTGACTTCTCTGTATTTTAGACGTATAGTTACTTCATAACCCCTATGTGGCGAGGGGGGCGTGGTTTAGCGGAGCCTGCAGCGGGGGAGAGCGTCAGGAGACGCGTGGTGAGTGAGCGGGTTGAATGCAGATCACGAACACCTGTTTCTCGTTCCAATAGCCGTCGTGTCCCAGCCAGCTCAAAGCAGCAGTCACTCTCTCTCTCCCCGCTCCTGCTTCTCCGGGCGTTTTAACCTGTCTCCACGCCAATCACTGGAACGAGAAACAGGTGTTCGTGATCTGCATTCAACCCGCTCACTCACCACGCGTCTCCTGACGCTCTCCCCCGCTGCAGGCTCCGCTAAACCACGCCCCCCTCGCCACACCCTATTTGACAGAATATATGTTATATCTTATCTGTTATCAGCCCTGACTATTTTACTGACTACAGTGGAAATCTGTTGCTGAATTGCAAATGCATCATTTCTATATCAATGTTCAACATCATACAGTTACTGTTCCATATGTTTATTTCTATTTATTACTTAAAACACACCATTTTAGTGAACCTGACCATTATATGAGATAATTATATAACATATACAAAGTTTAAGACCACATTGAAATTCACATTGGGATCTTTTTATTCTATTTAAACGTGGAAATAAAGTTTTTAGAACATTTTAAAAAATATAAAATGAAGAACAAATATTTGAGTATGCACTATTTCTAGGTCACTAATTTAACTGAAGGACTCAAAAACACGGTTCACCAGGCACAAACTTCTGGAGCGATTGAGGCAAAATGAGGACATACCCAATATTAAAAAATTACATTTTTCACTCAAACTGTTATGCTATTATAGCATTTGTAATGACAATTCAAACAGCAATGCTGAAGCATTTTCTCTAGTGGCCTCAGATCTTTGTATTCCATGGTAGATATACCTATGTAATTATATTATTCAGACAGAATTATAATTTTATAAAATACACTCACAGAAAAGAGTTTGAAGAGAGGGTACTGGAAGACTTTCCACTTCTTGTCCTTATAAGCAATGAGAGGAAGGTTAACTTTGCTCAAATACTGGGAGAAGAGAAGGATCAGGCAAACAGTTCTGTAGAAAGAGGACATATAAAATAACATCTCATAAAATCATAATAATTCTTAAATGATTGTACACTGTAAAACTGAACAGTGAAATTAGTTAAATGAAATTAGTTCGTTTCACTCTAATAATAATGAAACCTCATTGTACTTAATAGAAAACAACTGCGTGAACTCAATTGAATTGTAGTAAGCTGAACTTAATATGATTGAGTTGTAGCAGATTTCTAATTCCCAGCCTGCTTTGCATCAGAATTAGTTTAAAATAAAAATAACCCCAAGCTAGCCTTCCTGTGTATATGACTTTCTTCTTTCTGATGAACACAATCAGAGTTATATTAATAAATATCCTGACTCATTCAAGCTTTATAATGGCAGTGAACGGGACCAACGAGTATGAAGCTCAAGAAAGTGCATCCATCCATTATAAACGTACTCCACAGGGCTCCAGGGGGTTAATAAAGGCAAATTTAACAAGTTATAAAGTAAAATATCTAGCTTCCGCCAGACCGCCTTCTGTATTCAACTTAAGAAAAAGCGTATCTGATGTCGTGTCACCTTTCTTCCTAAGTTGAATACGGAAGGCGGTCAGCGGAAGCTAGATATTTGACTTCATAACGGATATTTTTCTTATACAAATGCATCGTTTAGCTTCAGAAGGCCTTTATTAACCCCTGGAGCAGCGTGGAATATGTTTTTGATGGATGGATGCACTTTCTTGAGCTTCATATTCGTTGGTCCTGTTCACTGCCATTATAAAGCTTGGATGTGTCAAAATATTTATTAATCTAACTCAGATTGTGTTCATCAGAAAAAAGAAAGTCATATACACCTAGGATGGCTTGAGGGTGAGTAAATCTTGGGGTAGTTTTCATTTTGAAGTGAACTAATCCTTTAACATAAGGAGACATAAGTTAGTCTTTAATGTTGTGTTATGTTGGGATTTACAGGGGGTTCTGTTATGTTAGTTTTGTAGGGTTACCATTGAGGTGGTTAGGTTGAGGATGGGCTGCAAAACTTTCAACTGTATGTTGTATGATTATATACATGCAAGTATATAATGACAGATAGTTATAATAGCATGTGTTATTTGCTATCTAACATTTAACCAAGATCTGAACGTGATGTTTATGTAAATGAACTGTATGTAATTAACATTATGATGAGTGGGGCGAGGCTGAGAACTGTGGGAGCGAAGGGACGCCGGTGATGAGATTGTTTATGAGAGACACCTGTGCACCACACTGGCCTTGCTCCACTTCCACGGCTCTTGGCCCCGCCCCACATGTCACAAAAATTTTAAAGGGGTGGTTCGTTGCAATTTCACTTTTTTAACTTTAGTTAGTGTGTAATGTTGCTGTTTGAGCATAAACAGTATCTGCAAAGTTACAGCGCTGAAAGTTCAATGCAAACGGAGATATTGTCTTTTAAAGTTATGGCCGTTTAATGCCTACAAAAACGACCGGTTTGGACTACAACGAGCTTCTTCCCGGGTTGGTGACATCATAAACCCTGCAAAACCCTGCCACCGGGAACACGCAACAAAGTGGGCGAGGTCATGTCGCGCGGCATTATGGAAGCGGAAGAGTTGTGTACACCGGACACGAGCGACACGTCTAAAGATAATAGAACCCATTATAATAATAATCACTGATATTGTCTACACTGGATGCGCTGTGGAAGACAGCTTCCAGAATCTACATGAGTTTAATGCTGGATTTGCACAAAGGCTATTACTGAAAGATGAAACAGTTCCCACTTTAAAAGCAGAAGCTGCTGTTTATCTGCCCTAAACTGTAAGTATGTTTTATTGTTTGTACATGTCTTTTAAACGTATAGTTCTGTTGGTATTTTTTGGTTGCATCAAGGACGTTTTGCTTCGCTAGCCAGTTAGCTAAATTCTAGTGCATACTTCTCCAACAAACGCCAACAAACTTCTATGTTCATAGACAAACAGTTATTCATGCTATAAATTAAACGATAGCTTTACAAAAATGCTACTACTCAGTCATGTATTCGGCTACAGTAAACCTTTAATCAGGATAAAACTGTATATTGAAAGCTAACAAACAGCAGTGACAGCATATCTAAACACTTTGACACAAATACAAAATGAAATACCATTCATAAACGTCCTTTAAAAGACGCGATTGCAGAGGTTCTGCTTGACCCTCTTCATCTTGGTCTGAATCGGGCTCAATTTGATACAGGACTATTAGACGCCATTATTTACATTTCCCCCGAAGCACATGTAACAACTAATGGTAAGGGGTGTGGCATTTCCGGACGCTTCAGCGAATCACAACACACTGAGCCAGCTAACCAATCTGAGCACATTGTGTATTTCAGAGGGAGTGGCTTAAAAAATTCCAGGAAGTCAAACGAGCCGTTTGAATGACAATGGAAACAGAGGTGTAGAATAAAGGTAAAATATATGAAAAATATGGCTTTTTTTTTAAAACGAAGCATTAAGACATGTTAAACTGCGCCCCAAAAACACAATCAAGCATACGAAAAAACCACTGAACCACCCCTTTAAGTTCTACTAACTTGAAAAAATTGAGTTAGTTTACTTAATGTTGTTTATGTCTACGTGGTGGTTTTATAATGCTTTAAGACAAATAAGTCAATACCATAGCTAAGTATTTTCTTTTTAAAACTGCAGTGAAAAAAACAAAAAAACACTGCTTCATGAAGCATCGGAGCACAAATGAATCAGTGTATCGAATCATGATTCACATCGCGTGTCAAACTGCCAACAGCTGAAATCACGTGACTTTGGCGCTCCGAACAGCAGATTCGATACACTGATTCATTTGTGCTCCGATGCTTCCTGAAGCAGTGTTTTGAAATCGGCCATCACTAAATAAGTCGTTATTTTGTTTTTTTGGCGCTCCAAAAATATTCTCGTCGCTTTATAATATTAATATTGAACCAATGTACTCACATGAACTGATTTAGATATGTTTTTAGTACCTTTATGGATCTTGAGAGAGGAAGTGTCATTGCTTCCTATGAAGGCCTCACGGAGCCATCGGATTGCAACTAAAATATCATAATTTGTGTTCCGAAGATGAACGAATGTCTTACGGGTGAGGAACGGCATGAGGGTAAGTAATAAATGACAGAATTTTCATTTTTGGGTGAACTAACCCTTTAAGGCATGAAGACTTTTTTTTCATTTTGGTGATGAGTTTTATGGGATAAAATTATTTACTACAAGGGGACTTTTATTGTTTTTAGGTAATAAGTTTCCTGACATTCCTGACATTATTGAGTTTTACAGTTGTTTTAATCCATTATTTTTATTTGTTTTGTAGGTCCAGCAAGGCAAAATAAAATTCTTTAAGTATCCACGACTTGTAAACCCTGATTAGACTGCTTTAAACATAATCTTATCTTCAAGAACAAAATATCAATAATCCATTTGTTTTTAACCAAACCATAATTTTAATGTGCATATGATTTGAATTTTTTACCCTACTTCAGTTGGTTCATTTCAACAACAAATATTTCCATACTGTATACGCTGTAGGTGAGGTTTAAGATTAAGACTAGTGAGGATCAGATTAAGTACTGGACTCGAATTAGGAAGATTAGATTTTTTTTTAAAGTAGCTGACAACAATGAACATCAGCAAAAACACACACAAATCTCCATTTTTGTTTTCATGTTCATACAAAAAAAAAAGCGCCAATTAATTCAAAGCGTGCACTAATTAATGCTGCCGAATCTTATTTACAGAGTTACACACATGTGTGCCTTAAACCTTTGTTTACTCAGAGGCACTTGGACAGGGAAGGTCTGAGGCAGGACTGATGCAAGGACTAATGTATTCTGTATTCTCTTAGGCATGCTTGAGGATGAGTAATGATTAATGAACAGCATTTTTCATCAAAGGATATGAGCGATGTTTTATCATTTAAATGAAAACACTGAAGAGGGTTGATCTCTAGATAAACACTGAACCCTGAGGGTGTTTTGTTTTTAAAAGGGCCTTACATTGTGAGAGCCACACAGAAGCCCTACACAATTAGAAATGCAGATTACTGTACTGACTCTGCTCTCGAAGTTACCCATAATTCAGCAGTAACTCACAGAGCAGCAATTCCCCAGTGAGCTCCTGACTTCTGCCCGGCCTGGATGAAGAGGGACAATCCGATGAGGTTGATGGTGGGAGCAATGGCCAGCGGCCCGATGAACCTCAGCACTAGCCCCACGAGACCCGACAGCCCCAGGACAAGCTGAAGCATCGAGGCCACTAGAATGGCACCCTGGATCTGGAAATGGTCGGAAAGTTCAGAGAAAATATTACAAATTTAAATATTTATTTATGAAACAAGATAAAAAACATGTTTTTTTTTGTTTTGTTTTTGTATTTTTTTTGGGGGGGGGGGGGGGG
>RJVU01018281.1:1912810-1934223 GCA_003731715.1 Anabarilius grahami
GTATCGAATTCTGCATTAATTGTTTTTGTTCATCATTAATAATAATACTTTTTTTATTTATGATTTGACACCATATCAGCAGCAATTCATGGCAAAATAAGCAGTATTTCAATTTTAAAAACAATTATGATCACAGTATAATTTCAATACTTTATTTACAATAATTAAATAATTAATTACAATAAATTTTAATTAAAAACAACCAATATACAAAGGTATACATATATAACAATAGTAATAACAATTCTAGAGAATCTTTCAATCTAATGTATGATAAAAAAAACTCCAAAATGATTCCAGGAGAAACCTTTTTAAAAAAATGTCCATTAATATATTTTCTGAATAAAAACATTGTCTAATATCATTTAAAAATGGACATTCTATTAAAATATGTTTTACACTCAAGAAATTCTTACATAAATCACAAACTGGTTTCTCTTCGACATCTCGTGTATTCGACCTGGTCATATCTATTTTCAAAATAATTATAATAATTAACTTCTTGATTTAGTATTGGGTTCATAGTTTGTTTTTATAGTCAGATAATTCCCAACACATAGAAACTCTTTCACCTAGATATTATCACATAGAGACTGTGTCTTTACCCCGAATTGGTGATACAAAAAACTTCCAAACCCATTTAAGGGTAAAAATTTAATTGATGTTCAACAAATAAAAAAGAGATAATACTGATAAACAAATGATAAAGCTTGGGTTGCTGAATATTAGATCCCTTTCTTCAAAAGCACTTATTGTAAAAGATATTATCGCAGACAATAATCTAGATTTGCTGTGTTTGACAGAAACCTGGCTAATTTTTAAATGAGACTAGCCCTCAAGGTTACGATCATCGACACAATCCTTGTCAGAAAGGAAAAGGGGGAGGTGTTGCTGTAATTTATAGTAATATCTTCAGTATTACTCAAAGGTCTTTCAAATATAATTCCTTCGAAGTGATGGTGCTTTATGTAACGTTATGTAAGTTGACATTTGTGCCGGTTACTGTATACAGGCCACCAGGGCACCATACAGGATTTATCAAAGAATTTCTATCGGAGTTAGTACTAGCTGCGGATAAAATCGTTGTTGTTGGTGATTTTAATATCCATGTAGATAATGATAAAGATGCATTGGGATTGGCATTTATAGACATTCTAAACTCTATTGGAGTTAGACAACGTGTCAGGATCCACTCATTGTCGTAATCATACTTTAGATCTAATATTGTCACATGGAATCAATATTGATGCCGTTGAAATTCTGCAGCAGAGTGACGACATCTCAGATCATTATCTAGTCTTGTGTATACTACATTTAGCCAAGGCTGCAAAACCGCCACCCTGCCATAAATATGGTAGAACCATCACTTCTACCACTAAAGATTGCTTTATAAATAATCTTCCTGATCAGTTTCATCGCCTTAGCATACCAGATAGCTTAGAAGACCTCGATGTTGCAACAGAAACTACTGAATATGTCTTTTCCAGCACATTAGACTCAGTTGCTCCTCTGGGCTTAAAAAAGATTAAGGAAACTAATATAATGCTGTGGTACAACGAGCACACTTGGGCTCTTAAGAGAGTTGCCAGAAAAATGGAGCGCAGCTGGAAGAAAACAAAACTAGAAGTTTTTCGCATTTCGTGGAGAGAGAGAATGATTGAGTACAGAAAGGCCTTAACTCTCTGGAGTCGGGAAACGCGCCGGTGAGTTTTGCAGGATTTTTTTCACATTGGAGCAAAACAGACTTAAAATACTCCGTCATTTTTTGTCATAGACACATAAGTAATATATCAATTGAAACTATAGAATATATTTTTTTATTTGTGTACACTCAGAGTAAAAACTAAATGTTGTGCTTTTTGCAAAATAAAGAAAACTAACATGATGCGTGATCTGTCGTCTCCCTCTAAACGAAGTCCAATCTGATAGTTCTCAGAAAATGAACTGTAACTTAGTGAATACTAATGACACAAAAATGAGACTTATGTCTACAAAAACGATGAAATGTCAGGTTTTGAAAAGTGTTAGGAACCTGGGTGTGCTCTTTGATACCAATCTTTCATTTGAAAGCCATGTTTCTAGCATCTGTAAAACCGTGTTTTTCCATCTTAAAAATATATCTAAACTACAACATATGCTCTCAATGACAAATGCGGAACAGTTAGTTCATGCGTTCATGACCTCGAGGCTAATTACTGTAACGCTCTACTGGGTGGTTGTTCCGCTCACCTGTTAAACAAACTACAGCTGTTCCAAAACACAGCAGCTAGAGTTCTTACTAGAACCAGGAAGTATGACCATATTAGCCCGGTTCTGTCAACACTGCATTGGCTCTCTATTAAACATTGTATAGATTTTAAAATCTTGCTACTTACCTACAAAGCACTAAATGGTTTAGCTCCCCAGTACCATTATAGTCCTTCATGTCTATTGCGATCTCAGAATTAAGGCCAGTTAATGATAACTAGAATATCAAAATCAACTGCAGGTGGCAGATCCTTTTCCTATTTAGCACCTGAACTTTGGAAGAGTCTTCCTATCACTGTTCGGGAAGCAGACACACTCTGTCAGTTTAAATCTAAACTAAAAACACATCTGTTTAAACTTGCATACACATAACACATTATCTACTTCTATAATTCAAATCATGTAAATTGCTAGGCTGCATAGATTAGGTCAGCCGGAACCGGGAACACTTCCAATAACACCTGATGTACTCGCTACATCATAAGAAGAATGGCGTCTATGCTAATATTAGTCTCTCTCTGTTTATCCCGAGGTTTGCTGCAGCCTGCCAGATCCAGGCCGTATCCAGATGAGATGAAGGACCTGCATCTAGACACGACGAAAACGCAGCCCTGAAGTGTCAACTAAATTATCCCCTGTGAAGGCCTCCTTGTCTTTCCTTTCCCTATGTATACGTTATCAAAATTATTCCAGTTCGCATAGATCCACGGACACAACTAATTTTTCTGTATTATGCGGACCAGACAAGTAATTTGGCAAATATCACTTTTTTTTTAAAAAGACCAAGCTTCTGAACACATACACACTCAAACACGCAAACCTATAGACTAAACATGTAAATGAATGGCAAGAATGCGTTAAAGGTATTCAGGTTTTTTCAGTATTAAAGGTGTCAATTAAGTGGCCCCTAAAGTAATAATTAACATTTTTTACAACGGAAGTGATTCAATCAAAACTTCGATAATAATTTTCCTATTGTCACTGTGAAGCTGCTTTGAAACAATATGTATTGTGAAAAGCGTTATATAAATGAAGATGACTTGACTTATAAAACTGATAGTTCCGGCCCTTAATTCTGATTGGTTGAGCCACACTCGAAACCATTGTAAAATTCCCGAAAACATACAGCTTACCGCATTACATAAGTATCGCTGCGCCACCTAGTGTGTATGTTGCTGCGTCTGTCTTAGCAACCACTCTTAGTAACGTAAACATATGTTTGTTCTCTATTGATTTTGTTCATTGAAGCTTACTGCATTATGTAGAAGAGTATTGTGAGAGAGATATCGAGTGACCGAGTTTATTACCTGCATTCAGATTTAACTTTTTCCTTCAGGTCAGTCCTATGTTCATAATAAAAAATCAGTTTGAATGTCCGCTGCGATCTTGTCCTTTTAACATTTAATGGGTTTCCCCGTGCCCTGCTGACACTGACAGCGCTAGTCAAAGCATTCGTCATTTGCGTCTTGTTCCGTGTTCACAACAAGTTTCAATACAAAAGTCTTTGCGACTGACTCGCTCATAAAGACAATCTTTGCTGCCATCTAATGGCGTGATAAATGTAACTTCTGTTTCTGCAGCAGAAGAAAGGCTTTTAATGATTTTACTTCATGAAAGTTGCATTGATACATATTTTTTGGCTTTAATATTTGTATTGTGGTAACCGTTTTATAAAAGCAATAAACCCCATGAAGCTGTGGTTTACAGTGAATTTATAACAGCTAAGGGGGTTTTAGACACTCCGCTCCACGTCGTGCCTAACAATGCCCCTTAGTTATACATTTATTGTAAACCACGGCTTCACAGGGCTTATTGCTTTAATATATGAATTCATTAAATTCGCCATATATTGTAAATGTAAAGATTTGAATTACACAGTAAAATTTAATTTTATATGAATTTTATGTTGTATGAACTTTGAACTTTATGTTGTATGAACTTTGAATATGAACTTCAGTGTAAATTTACAGATAATTAACATCAATAAAACTGTGCAATAATTAACCTTAAAGATTAACCTTAAAGCTTAAAATGCCCTTGATTGCAAATATTTGGTAATTCATATGTTAACATATTCATATTCAAAACATATTCATATGATATATATATATATAGTATATATAGTTCTACTCTTACAATCAACACTTACTATTTTAAATAAGCAGACAAAAGTTCACCATGATCTCATTAGTATTCATAGGTACAGGTATTACAGCATTCTTACATTTTTGTACATTAAAGATAATTACAATTTCAATGTATTGACAGCTTCTAAATCAAACCTTTTTACATATGAAAATCTTTAGGAGACGTGCAAATATTTATCAATCCTTTTTATGAATTTTACTGTATTTACGATAAATTAAATCAAACGTTCGGTGACATTAGAATTTAACGCATTTACAATGGTTTCACTCTACTGCGTACACAAATCAATAAAGTTTCTCTTGTATTTCATTCTTGTGGAGCTTTTGCCATTTAAAATGTCTTATGAGAGTATCGCTATGAGGATTGAACTCGCTCACAAAGCTCTCGATTTCAGTTTGGACGAGGTTTCGAGGTCTCCAATACTTACAAAAATGTATGTGTGCACTTACCATATGCATATGAATGAGATCACCCAGTATAATTTGAGCACAAAGTGGATAATTATTGTCCATCAGTCATTATTCCTTGTGCTGGTGACTCACATTTCCTTTTGACACATGACTCACAGCCAAGAACAGACACACTTGTTTCAAATTATGCAATTATGTTCAGTTTTGAAATGATATTTCCTACAGTACCTCACGGATGCGGGCCTTCCACACCTCGTCACCATCCACGAGGAGGGCTGCAGAATCTGTGGTGTTCGGCTGAGCGGTGGCACTCATGTCTGGGCATCTCCACTTGGGGAGGGCGAGGATAGCCAAGGTCGGAGTGATGAAGGTGAACGTCCCCCCTTGGAGGATTGGCAACCTGAGAAGACATAAAGAATGTATATTTTGCTCCGAGCCTATTTTATATATCGTGTCAGTTAAATCATAAAAACATTGGCAGGAGACATAATATATACATAACATTGTAATATTCCTTTCACTGAAGTACGGAGTAAATAAAATTTACTTACCCTCAAGTTGTTCCAAACCTGTATGAATTTCTTTCTTCTGCTGAACACAAAAGAAGATATTTTGAAGAATGTCGGAAAAAAACAGTTGATGGACCTCATTGCCTTCCATAATATAGAAAAACACAGTTGATGGATGGTCACTGTGATTTTGCCAAGTAAGACATGTTCCTGGATCAACATCTTTGTTGATCCTGGAACAACATTCCAATCAACCAATCAGATTTGAGGGACAAGTTTACCATTTATGTCAAGTTTAGGCTTGCAACCAAGGTTAGGTGCTTCTACATCAATGTTATTCACCTATCTTTCCCCTCTGATTTTAGGGATAAGCTATGGGTAGGATTAGGTTTAGGGGTAGGAATAGGGTTAAGACTAAATTTTCAGACTGGAATGTTGTTCCAGGATCAACAAAATATGTTGATCCAGGAACATGTCTTACTTGGCAAAATCATGGTGACCGTTGAGGGATCCAATTGACTTCCATAGTATGTTTTTATAACTATGGAAGGCAATGAGTCCATCAACTGTTTGGTTACCCATATTCTCCAAAAGATCTTCTTCTGAGTTCAGCAGAAGAAAGAAATTCATACAGGTTTGGAACAACTTGAGGGTGGGTAAATTATGACAGAATTCGGTGCGTTTTTTTGGGGGGTCAACCAGCATACAAAATGTGCGACGAAGGCACCACCTTGATTGTCTCGTTAGGATAATGCAGAAGTGCGTTCCAAAAAAAGAGTTTTTTTGACCCCTACACCCTACATCCCTTCGAAGAGCTCATTCTCGAGGGTAAACCCTTTGAAGGGATTAGGGCATAGGGATGAGCCCTTCCGAATGCAACGCAGGGCATGTTTTCAGTTATTCGTTAGGGGTCACTATTACGCATCTTCTCATATAATACAGAATCTCCTGATCAAAACACAGGTGAAGAAGAAGCCGAAACAAGCGATAGAAGCATTGCTTATGCACATGTAAAATAATGCGGTGTTGATGGATGTGATCTGCTGAATCTTTGTTTTGATCATCATTCTGTATCCAATCCAGATGTAGTCTTTGACAAAAACGTCATTTTCTCAGCTTTTTATTTAAAATGTCGCTTTTACCAACATACCCACGTTTAATTGTTGATAAAAAAAAGAATGCATGAAGCTAGAATAAAATGATTTTTTGTTTAAAAGAAGAGGCTCTGTCCTTTCTTTTGATATAAGTTCAGATATTCATACAACAAAATATTCTTGGGGCCATGAATGCTGTCAATATGCATCAATGCATCGATAATGCTGGTGCTGGCTGGCAACTTGCTGGTGGGGAGAAAAAAAAATGCTGGAGGGGAAAGAGTTAAATAGTTAAATAAATGTACCAAAAGGGGGTTAGAAGAACCATTTTGGTTCCACAAGGAACCTTTCAATAAACATTTCTTTAAAGAACCATTATTTTCTTAGTGTGAGAAAGTATTTTAATAAACTAAATAACCTTTTTCCACTATAAAGAACCTTTTTGTGCAATGCAAAGATTCCATGGATGTGAAAGGTTCTTCATGGAACCTTTAAAGGGATAGTTCACCCAAAAATGAAAATTATCCCATGATTTACTCAACCTCAAGCCATCCTAGGTGTATATGACTATGATGTATATCTTCTTTCGGACGAACACAATCGGAAATATATTTAAAAATATCCTCAGTCCTCCAAGGTGTATAATGGTTGTGAATAGGGGGCCGCGTTTTGAAGTCAAAAATAATGTATCCATCCATTAAAAAAGTAATCCACACGACTCCAAGGGGTTAATAAAGGCCTTCTGAAGTGAAGCAATGCGTTTTTGTAAGAAAAATATCCAGATTTACAACTTTATAAATTCAAATAACTAGCTTCCGGCAGACGACTGTACGCAGAATGCGCAAGTCGACTTGCGCCAGATAAGTAATCCTCTGAGGCGATGTATGACGCAGGATGTAGGAGTATCATAAGCTTAGACGCCTTTCGCAGTTCAAACAAATAGGGCTGTGCAACAAATTTAAGCTCCTCTTCTCTTATATTTAAATCCTCCAAAATTTCTCTTTAAAAATGATCGTTTTAGACTCATAATCTGTGCCCGGTGATTTGTTTTGCTCTATCCTCTACGCCTCCGCGTTCGTCATTACGTTGTGCGTCAGGTCAAAGGATACTGTTCTGCCGCATATCGACTGCCGCATTCTGCGTACAGTTGTCCGCCGGAAGCGAATTATTAGAATTTATAAAGTTGTAAATATGGATATTTTTCTTTCAAAAATGCATCGATTCACTTCAGAAGACCTTTATTAACCCCCTGGAGTCGTATGGATTATTATTATTTTTTTATGGATGGATGCATTATTTTTCTCTTCAAAATGCGGCCCCCCCCATTCACAACCATTATAAACCTCGGAGGACTAAAAATATTTTAAAATATATCTCCGATTGTGTTCGTATAAAAGAAGATAGTCTTATACACCTAGGATGGCTTGAGGGTGAGTAAATCATGGGATAATTTTCATTTTTGGGTGAACTAACCCTTTAACATCCATGGAATTTTTTCTGGCAGTGTACATAACTTCAGAGGAACATTACCAGTACCTGGTCCCAAAGGTGGTCTGTAGCAAAGTGCACAGGCCTGAGACGAAGAAGATGGTGGAGATGAGCTGACTTTTGGCAGCATTGTTCTCTTTGATGCACAACGGCTCGGCAAGGATGAGAGGAATTGCCAGGATGCCACCGAACGCCAGTATGTAATGCTGTGTGATGCAAGAAACAGGAATGAAGAGATACCATGGATGACACCGGGCTTAGGTTCATCGCAAACAACTTGTTATGCGGGGCGAGACACGAGGGAAGACAGATGATCACAAAAAATGTAGCAAATCTTAAATCCGGCCTGACTGAACCAGGGAGATGTGCGAGAAATGGAAGACAGATGTTGGCCTATCTGTTGTGAATTGATAGCACCTCTTTACTCTCACCAGTAAGCTTCATAAATTTGTCGGGCTCACAAAGAGTAAAACTTGGCTGAAAGCTCAGCAGCTTTGACAGGAGATTTCGGTGCGGATACGGAGATGGTGCACAGGAGAGAATTTACACAGCTGGAGATACACGGATATAAATTTATAAATTCAGTTTTGCTGCTTTATGTTGTCCACACTTAAATACCTGTTGTTTTATTGTTTTTCGACTGTTCTAGTTTATGCCTTCACAGAAGCCAGTAGAGCAGCTAAATCAGTTTTTAATTGAACTTAAAATTTCATGACACTAGAGGGATGTGCATTAGCATCAAAACGCCAGTGCTGAAAGCAGAAACGAATCAGGGTCTCTAAGGGAGTCTGCGCTGACATGAAATACCAGGTCTCTCCCTGCCTTTTCCTCCCCTCCATGACACTGGAGAGATGAAAGCGAGCATACTGGAGGAGTGAGACTTCTTCTTTGTACTCCTCTTTGCGCTCAGCACATCATCTTACCTCACATGTCGATGCAATTCCCTTGTGTATCTTCCTGCCCTTTCTCTCCCCCCACCCAGTTGCCTTTGATCTCCATGTGTCATCAGGACGAGTATGTGGAACACTTTGGCTCATGTTCCCCTCACCTTAAACATCAGATGCATATGATAAGGAATAACAAGGTCTGGAGTGACAGCGAAGCCTTAAGGCACATAGGCAGATGATGATTTGCAGTGTCAAAGCAACCAGAAGTCCTTTATTTTTAATGAAAATTGGCAGTTTGGAGTGAAAGAAACCATCCTTAGACACAAAGAATGATTACTACAGAGTTTCGTATAAGGGTGAAAGTTCCCCTCGCAGATTTCGTTTGTTTTCAAGTTGGTCGCACAAATTCGCTGCTTTGACCAATAAAAGCTGCTTGGTTTTAAACTTCTGTGTGAGCCAAACTATTGACAATATATAATGGTGGAGACCATGCCAATTATAACAATAACAGCACAGAGGAAAGATAACATTGGAATCACTTTCGGACCCATTTTTTAAAAAGTTAATGAACTATAAAGCTGCAGTGCACACTTAGAAAAAAACTATGTTGTCGTTCATTAGTGCGAACGAACACTAATGTAATTAGCATTATAGTTATCATTATAGTTTTTGTTCTTGCCGTGAATGGACCTTCAAGTTTGATAGTTTCTAAATTCTATCATCATTTAATCATATTATGTCATTTCAAACCTGTATGACTTTCTTCTGTAGAACACAAGAGAAGATATTTTGAAGAATGTTGGTAAGCAAACAGTTTGATAGCTGGTAAATCACGACAATTTTCATGAACTATCCCTTTAAGCAATATACGCAAAATGCAAATGGTAACTAAAATATATCCAGAAGAATCATATTAAAATTAGATTAAAATCAAATTAATCGTATTGAGAGTTTGTGACCTACAAAATTGGATTATGAAATATGTATCGATCCCCAGCCCTATAGGAAAATCTACTAGAAAGCAAAATTATAGCAAATTGTTTGTCAGAGTCAACAAAACTTTACAACAAGACGATGTGCGATGCAACAAAATAAAACAAATTGAGAATTTGAACTCTCCTATTTTAAGGATCCAAGCGCAGCAAACTAGCTAGGTGACTAGATGTAGACTGGTGCTGTGTCCCAATTTGCATACTATCCATCCTAAACAGTACTCAAAATTAAAATTGTGTCCCAAATCATAGAAAGTTGAAATGAGTATTGCAAAGACACCCAGATGGTCTACTTTTTCTGGTTAAAATTTGAAGTGCAGATTCCTGCACACTCTAAAGGCTAACATTGCCCACAATCCATTTAGCATTAAAAGAGGATTCGATTAGAACTACAAATACAAATAAAAAGTGGTAAAATATATATATATATATATATATATATATATAAACATGGAGAATGTGTGCGACCTATGGTTAAAGGGGTTAGTTCACCCAAAAATGAAATTTCTGTCATTATTTACTCACCCTCACCTTCAACCCGTAAGACCTTCGTTCATCTTCAGAACACAAATTAAGATATTTGTGATAAAATCTGAGAAGGATTTTTTTTTTATCTCCCATAGAAAGCAACGTTATTACCACATTCAAGGTCCAGAAAAGTAGTAAAGACATCATTAAAATAGTCAACGTGTCTAGAGTGGTTTAACCTTAATGTTACGAAGTGACGAGAATACCTTTTGTGCGCAAAAAAAGCACAAAAATAATCACTTTATTCAACAATATCTTCCCTACCCTATCATTCTCCTATGCTGTTTACATTGTATATTAGACAGTGCAGACTCAAAACTCAGTATTGGCCGACGCTGTTCACGTGAGCAGCACGACGCATGCGTGTGATGCTGACGCATGAGCCGGCGTTCAGACTTAAACACGTGAGCGCTGCATTGCCTATACTGCGTCAACTGTGTAGGAGACTGACATTGAAGAGATTGTTGAATAAAGTTGTTATTTTTGTTTTGTTTTTGCGCACAAAAAGTATTCTCATTGCTTCATAACATTAAGGTTGAACCACTGTAGTCACGATGACTATTTTAACAATGTCCTTACTTCTTTTCTGGACCTGGAATGTGGTAACTTCATTGCTTTCTATGCGAGATTTAAAAAAAACTCTCGGATTTCATCAAAAATATCTTCTTTTTTTTTCTGAAGATGAATAAAGGCATGACGACATGAGGGTAAGTAATGACAAAAAAAAAATCATTTTTGGGTGAACTAATAAGTAGAGAGGTTTAGATAAGATTCATGTAACTGCAGTCTGTTAAAGATGCTATTATGATGAAGTAGTATGTCCCAAAGTTTGCCTACTTTTCTGTTACACACTCAAAAGTATGTACTTTTTCTTCAGAAAACGTATTTATACTTTTAGGGCATAGTATAAGTAGGCGAACTGGGATTCAGCATGGGTGTTTGTATTTACTTTTACATTGAAATTATGTTAAAAGAGCAATAGAAATAAAAAATAAAAACCTGATGTCAAGGGGTTAATAAAATCATTGTGTTTAAACAAATATACAATTAATTAGCACAACGCTGCCTCTGTACACCTAAAAAAGGCTGGATCCGAATAAAATAAGCATATCTGTGAGATATCAGATGTGACCAAGCGTCAGTGCAGCATTCCTGGGTATTAAGGAGTTAAACCTTATCTTTAGTCACCCTGATCATGCCCTTCAAGGAAACTCTCCCATCCAGATGATTGCACACCTTTGTCTTGGCATGCAATGAAAGGTAATTAAAGGTCCACCGTGTCAATAGTTCAAATCAGGAGAGACCTGTCTGCTTAGGAGATGTGTGCAGTAAGATTCTTCACATGTGGCGGGGGTTAAGCCACCTTTCTCGAAAAAAAGACTAATAACTAGAGATTTGTTGGATTTTGTCTCACCTGGAAACCCAAAAGAATGCAGAGGTACCAGGGTGGGCGATCATTGATGGAGTAGATAAGGTTGCCCTCAGGCCTTGGTTCCAGGCCCTCTTCCAAACTGTCAGCACGGGGTTCAGTGATGACAATCTTCTCTGGGTCATTACTGCCATCTGAAATCTGAGGCTCAGGTTAATTGAGAGAGCAAAGGACAGTGACCTCTGAATCCTTCCGAGAAATAAGATATGGAGACCTTCAATGTCCAAGAAAAGCTCTGCTCTAGAGCCTAGGGAGCTGCTTTGTTCTATAAATAGCAGCAGCATAACAGCTTCATAAGTGACCATTTTGGTAAACTATAAGGCAGCATTTCAATACAGATGATGGTATCATCTAAATAAACTGGTTTTATTCAACTCAAAAGTATCATTTAATCTGGCTTAAAGTCAAACTAAATGCAGTTCTGCCAATTTATTAGTTCAGCTTGGAGTGAGAAATGTTCCTGTGGGGTGGGGGGTTGTATTGACACAGATTTGATTCATAAGCTTGCGATTCGATTTCAATCTCAATTCAATATTTATTCATTTGGATATAAGTACAGGTAATTTTTTTCACAAGAGAAACCACGCCGGAAAATGGGCAGGCAGTCGTATTGCGGCATTAGCTGATTTCGAGAGGCTAACTGCCCTAACGAAAGCCAAATTTTGAGCAAATATATCTCTCTTAATTGATGTGCGTATATGCTCTCGTTTTCTTCATAGTAAGATGGCGTGACCAGTGTTGAGGGTAATGCATTACAAGTAACTTGAGCTATGTAATCAGATTACTTTTTCAAGTAACTAGTAAAATAACGCATTACTTATTCAATTTACAACAAAATATCCAAGTTACTTTTTGCAATGCAAGTTACTTTTCCACATTTAGACTTACAGCTCTCCTGTCCCCATGTTGAGAGAAATAAATTGCAAAGGTGTTGTGTGCACATCTCACTTGGACAAAAACATTCTGTATTCCTCAAAATGAATAAAAACGGTGAAATGCAATCTCAAAATTTAAAGCAAACCTCTAATAGTTAACTATATTAAATTACACAAATATACTTTAGGTATTTAATCTCACTTTATTAACCAATGTCTTTGCTGCTGACCTTCAATAATCTTATTCAGCCATACTAATAAGCAAAAATTACTTAAGATTAGATTTAGGAATAAGAGTGTTGAACTTCCTTCTCCTGTATCCTCTTCTTCTTTAATCCAGAATAGCAGAAAGGTTTGTTTGAGCTGCGCACTCTACTGTAGCCTACAGGTGTAAATTTGCATTGAAGTCTAATTAAATTTAACACTTTTTACACTGGTTTTATCTGTTACCTCTAACTGTTGCAACATGAATGCTGCAGGGAAAGTTCATTTAAGGGCTCACTTCATTTCAAGATCACTACAATTCAGACATGACGGAGATGTTTGCTCTATAATTAATCTGACCAGTTCACCAGTTTGTCCCATTCAGGCCGATTTCCTAAGTGATTGGTCAACATTATCCTGCTAACAGGAGGCACTGCCTTCTCTCATGTGACTTTTTTTTTTTTTTTTGCAATTACCCCCTCAACGGAGGCAAACTCTAAACATCCCTCTAAAACTTTATCTACTAGTGTTATTTCAGAAAATTATGTTTTATTTTTAACTTATGTCATGCTCCTCTTTTGAGGAGGCTCTGTCTTTTTTGCCACCTAGAAGAAAACACCACTGGTTCATTTTTAGAGGCACACACCACACCAGACATTATCGTATTCCTGTCTCATCATCCATGTTATCTTCATGGCTCTCTTTCCAAAATACTTATTTTTTTGCATGACTCAGTCAAGTCAATGAGTTTCCCAATCACTCCTTTTCCTTGCGCTTCATGCTCATTGAGAAGTTCATTCAGATGAGCATGCATGCAGCCAATAATGGGCCCTTTAAACAGTGTTTTGTCTGTGGTTGCAGTTAAGAAAAACCAGGCCAGAGCACCTCAAGGGTATATACGTTACAACAAACAAGTTAATTGATTTAACGCGTTTCGGTCCAGCGCATAATGCACATATGAATGATTTTAAGGAGATTGCTCTTTTCTTTTCATAAGCTACATGTCCTCAGGTCAACTTCAATACATTGCGTTTCTTTAAAATGAGGGAATAGTGATTCATCCGTGCGTGAACGAAAAAGTCATTATGAGGTTGTGAGATTGATGATGATGTCTTAAAGAGATAGTTCACCAAAAATGTAACTTCTGTCATCATTTACTCACCCTCATGTCATTCCAAACCTGTCAGACTTTCTTTCTTCTGTGGAACACAAAAAAACACTTTTGGCAGAATGACAGTGTCAGTCACCATTCCCTGTTACTGAATGGGAAAAGAAGTTGCAACAACAGAAAATGGTGACTGATGATGTCTAAATAACATCAGCTTTTTGTGTTTTTCACGGAAGACATATGGATTTAAAACAACAAATGATGACAGATTAATTTTCAGCTTTGAGTGAACTGACAGACAGACAGACAGACAGACAGACAGATAGACAGATAGATAGATAGATAGATAGATAGATAGATAGATAGATAGATAGATAGATAGATAGATAGATAGATTAACAGACAGACAGACAGACAGACAAATAGAGACAGATGTACTGACAGATAGACATAGACACTGTAGCTAGCAAGTTAGGTAGCCAGTCAAACCAAATAAACACTTGTTAGCTAGCTAGGTAGACAGACAAAATGTCTGATCAATTCATAAAAAGAAACAAGCTAGCTACCAGCCACTTTTTTAAACTAAATAATGTCAAACGCATGTCAGAAAGATTTTACTGGATGTATCAACGTAATTTTGGCAAACATCCCATTTAATTTGACGACGGTTCTTGGGAAGCATCTCTAATAAGGAAATGTAAATGCTGAACTTTGTATTATCAGTTGAGTTCTTTGAATGTGAAGATAAACTGGGATTTGTGACTTAATGGTTTACGATTTTTCGACTATACTCAATCCCAACTGGTGGATACATACCACTTCCCTTTTGGTTGAGGTCCAGGGGATGAATTTGGCATGAATGCTACTGAATTTGTCAAATGAATCAGCCTACACAACTAGGCAACGCCGCCTCAGGCACTCGACCCAAGAGGCTTTTCTGAATGGTATATACCGCCACCTTCTGGTTCATATCGACACCGTGATTGTTGAAAGCACTTATAAAACCCACCAGTCTGCTTTTACCAAGATTATCATTTTTGTGTAGCTACTGTATGTGTGGCATTTAAATCCGCTCAGCTCTTGTTCCGTAAGTTACTCAAACGCAACCATGCTTCTGTTTCAAGCTACAGATGTTATTTGTACCAGCAACCAGTCACATTTAACACATCTAATTCGCCATTAAGGATATGAACAGGGCCGCATTAAGACTACAAGGGGCCCCTGGGCTTTACCTCTTGAGGGGGCCCTTCATCCACCAGAACTATTACCTACATTCACTCAATCTTCTTAATCACAAACTGAAAGTTATCAGCCTTTTATTTTGCATGGACAAATACCATTACCAAAACATCCGAACCTATAGGTCTGTTATAAAATATAAATATCACTGCATGAACTACATATTGGCACATAGTCTGAACTATTTGTACAGGCTACTCATTTCGAAGGCTGCATCCTCCGGAGGTAGCATTTGAAGGCTGTATACGTCATTGAGGCCGGCTCATTTAAGAAAAACAACCGTTGGATTGCAAAGTAAGAAAGAAAATACAAAATTTTGCACCTCACGAGGAATTACCATCAATTTTATTATGGTTACAGCCTTCAAATGCGAGCTCCGGAGGACGCAGCCTCTGAAATGAGACTCAGATCTGGGGCCATATTCACAAAACATTTTATCTTACCACTAAGAGTTCTCCTAAATAGCAGTAAAAGTTCTTAGCTAAGAGTTTCTCTTAAATCGGCAAGTTAGGAGCTACTTTTAGCCTTAAGATGTTTTGTGAATACGGCCCCTGAACAGTAACAAAGGCGTCAGTTTTACCGTATCAATTCCAGCGCGAGTCCTTGTCTTTTGGAAGTGCATGCAAAGTGGATTTGCTTTCACACCGTAAAGATGTCATGTCAACATGTCAACAACACAAACCAAACTCTTGCAGTCTCCGCTTTTTGAGGTCTCAGTCTTCCAGTCTCAGTGTTTGAAGGCGGGTCAAAATAGATGTTGCAGCCGGCTGCCATTATGCAAATTTTTACATTGTTATGTAGGTTTGTAACAGGAAGTGAGACTGGAATTGTTGAAGACTCGTTTCGGCAGTTCAGAACCAATTCATTCTTTAAGGCAAAAATTATCCTTCACTTTGATCTTTAAAACAATGTGACAAAAACACAAGTTCGACCCAAATGTTTAATGTCATGATTGTTACCATCTATTTGCATTAGTTTATATCCAGCTGGTTGCTTTTATCGATTCGTTATGCAGCAAAGTTGCATAATTAAAACTAGTGTCATGAGAAAGCAAACTGTATTGTCATGAAGCAGACATATAAACAAATCAGAAATGCATTTGATTTCAGTTCTCTTTTATCATCACTGTAATACAATACAAATCTTATTTAAATAATAATCAGTGTTCTAAAATATAAGCAAATAAAGGGTAAAATGGAAGCAAATAATGTATAGATACATACAATATGTGTCTAATAGGCCTATCAATGCTACGGCCTTTGTGTAGATATTTAAAGATGGTCATCTTTAAGCATGACTGTTTGGATTTATATGAAATGGTAACAATTTATAATAAGATTCCATCTGTAAGGTTAATAAAAGTATTGTTCATTGTTAATTTCAACATTTTAAGTACAGTACCTCATTGAACGTTTTCAGAAACTGTATTTTTGTATGATTTTTATTGGACTACTGACGACTGCAGGGTTCAGTGAGTGAAGGGAAGCACATCGGTCGAGAAGCGCAGCACCGCACCACGTCTTTAAAATTTGAACACATTGTTTTCTTTGAGGCTATTCACACAGAACGCGTTTTTACATTCCAATGCGCTACTTTTTCATTGTTTTTCTATGACACAGAACCGTTGCGCTCGCGTCTTTTGCAGCATCTCGCGCATGACATGGCGTTCTAAAGCCATGAATCAGTTCAGCTAAGTTAAAATCAGTTAAAAAAAGTTTTAAAAAGCGTCTCGAGACCTTGCGGTTTGCACCATTCCACTGCCCGCGTCTCGGCAAAAACGCGTTCTGTGTGAACGAGCCCTATGAGTGTACGCACACAGGCAGAGCCACTCGGTCTGTCCGTGTTGTCCAGATACTGATACTGTGATTTGCTTGCTAAGACGCAGCGCATCTTGATGCACTTCACGCGCAGGACCGCACATGTATTCAAAGCAAAGCGATGTTAAAGGGACAGTCATCACATTATAAAATGCGGTTAGATTTTTTCCGGCATCACAGGGGCCCTCCCTCAGCCCGGGGCCCTGGGCTTAAGCCCAGGTAAGCCCGTGCGTTAATGCGGCCCAGCGTGTGGCACAGATCGGATATGAGTCACGACCGTGTAAGCAGGAAAAAAGCGCATGGATTCCGATTTTCAGAGATCGGTTTCAGGCCTCATTCATATGTGGTTATAAATCAGATATGAATCGGATACGTGCGTTTGCGCCTGCAGTGTAAGCGAACAGATCGGATATACCCCTGTAAATGCGACTCCTGCGTCATTGAAAAATGAGGGTTTGTTATTGTTAAGTATGTATGTAGCCTAAATAAAAACATGATTGTTTTATGATTTATGTTACATGATTTATGTATAACATGTGGTTCCCTCCATTATTACAGTGAAACGTGCATAATGTACGAGAGGCCTAACAATGCTCTTCAGCCGTGATTTATTCACGATACAGCACTAGCCTCAAGTACCTTTTTGCTTTTATAAAACGGTTACCACACAATACAAATATTAAAGAAAAAATATGTATCAATACAACTTTCATGAAGTAAACTCTTACTAAAAGCTTTCCTTCCGCCGGACAAATAGTCCCTGACCGTGAACAGCAACAGAAGTTACATTATTACGCCATTAGATGGCGGCAAAGACTTTATGAGTGTGTCAGTCAGTAGTGAAGACTTTTACTTTGAAAAGACCAAATTGTTGTGAACACGGAACAAGACGCAACTGACAAATGGTTTGACTAGCGCTGTCAGTCACGGGAAAACCCCTTAACTGTTAAAAGGACAAGATAATACATCGGACATTTAAACAGGTTTTTTTATTATGAATATTGGACTGACCTGAAGTAAAATGCTAAATCTGAATGGAGGTAATAACCTCGCTCACTCGATCTCTTTTTCACAATACTCCTCTACATAATACGGTAAGCTTCAATCAATAATATCAATTGAAAACAAACAGTTTACATTGCTAAGGGTGTTGTGTAGCAGTTGTGAAGCAGTCATAGCCGTGTTGTTTTATCGTTAGATAGATAGATAGATAGATAGATAGATAGATAGATAGATAGATAGATAGATAGATAGATAGATAGATAGATAGATAGATAGATAGATAGATAGATTTGCATGTCCTAATAAATCGATCACTTTCACAATCAAAGTAAAGGTAGCATCTGGCAAGAAAGTATGATAAAAATGCATTTGATTTATTGAATAAGAGTAAAAGCACAGTAAATCTCTATTTCCTCCTCCTCACCCTGCTACATACAACAACCGCTCACCACATATGCATCAAAATATTAGCGAGAGAAATTCAATTGAAGTAATATTGAGCGCCAAGAAGAAATTGATAAAGTGAAAATTACCCTACGAGTGAACTCGCAAAAGATGAGGATTGATTCATATGTAGAGATGTCACCCAATGTCTAGCGGCACAAAAACATTACCTGGAGTGCCAGCAATCTTCTGATCGCTGACAGAGAAAGGCATGAAGGATTCTGCCAAGTGTTGGGGTGATGGGAGCACTGTGCCACTTGTTACGGTATTGTCTGATGGCAAATGGATGACACCATTTCTATTCAGAATATGTTCTCCCAGTTTGTTAATGAAGACTTCTGGGACGGTGGGGTGGAAGAAAGAGAAAGCATCTCAAAATCTCTCAAAAAAAAGGAAAAAAAAAGTGAACTTAATTGGTATAGAATGTAAAATGGAGTGAAGTGGGAAAGAAGCAGCTCGCTTCTCAAGGCCATTTGAATTTGTGCCTGTGCTGTCGAGACTGTGAAATATTAATTGGTTGTGGGTGAGTGGGAGCAAATGGCAACTCTGAAGGCGGGTACCAGAGTAAAGAGAAAAATCACACGCTTGGAAAGACACATCATGTAGCGCCGCAGACGTGATCATGGAGCGGTCAGGTTCATCTGGACAGTAATCCTTCCAGTGATTCTGAGTAGATAAAGTACAGCGAGGTGTTATTGTGAAGTAGACAGTACATTTCCGCCCTCCTGAACGGTTCGCTCACTTGAGCTCTTTCAATACTGCTGTTCCACATTAGGCTCCTGGCTTCATTTGAAAAGCACAAGGGAAGTGCAAAGAAATATAGAGAACAGTATACAGCAAAACTCTTTGCGCAAAGCAAAACTGCTGAATTAACTAAATGTACAAATCTGATTGTGTACACAAAATTTACTCACATTGCCACATAAAGGGATTTAAAGGTAAATGCTTCTATTTTGTATGTTTCTTCTAATGCAATATTTTTTCATCACAAAATTTAGAAAATTAAACAAACTACAAAGTACCACAAAAAAGTTCACATGATTAATGTCTCAATTTGCTTATCTATTTAGGGATTTTTTTCAAAATCCTAAAACTTTCTGATAATACTCAGGTTTATATAACATTTTGAAATTTTCAAAGTGGTCTCAGACATGCTCTCATGTTAAATTTGGCAAGTCAAGAGAATAAACTTACATTTATATATAAATATAGCATGGTCACAGTATGGAAAGATAAACAAGCACACTTAATTTCAACATTTAACCCTTCATGTCTATCTGAACAATATCAATCTGCAGTATGTGAAATATATTGAAATGTTTTAAATAGTCCCACAAAATACTGCTGCAGGCGTGTTTTTGAATTATTAGACCTCTACAAACCAAAACTACTAAAACAATTCACCTTCCTGCAATCCTCTTATGTGTGTTTTCTGCATGCAGATGCAAGTTCTCTTTTCTCAGAGGACATTTTCTCAGTTTTTACTCCGCCTGTCACTTCTGCCAAAGCACATCAAAGTCTTCTTTCCATTAGTCTAAATGGTAGCCTCTCTGTCATGGTTCAGAAGTTAAAAGTAATGGTTTATGCGGGGCATTGAAAGTGATGAATTCATTATTTGAGATGCAGAGATGAAAAACTCAAGCAAACACCACAGATATTTGTGTTATTTGCTCATTAAGGTAATGAGGAAAATGAAAATGCGCAGGCTTTGTGTTCTAAATTGAAATGGCATATGAACACACACACAAACAGCACAACAGAAAGGAATAAAATGGGTTACTCTGTAATTGCTTACACTCATTTAGAAAGCATTACATCAAGTTTATTATTCTTGTTTTAAATTTTATTTTGGACAAATAGGCATTTATGTGAATATAGAGTCTGTTTTAACAAGCACCATTTAAATTACAGTCCAAGTGGTCACAATGTCTATACACTGAGCCAAAACATTATGACCACCTGCCTAATGAGCTGTTAGTCCGCCACGTGCTGTCAAAAGATTGACGACCTGCAGAGGTATGGTCTCTACAAGACCCCTGAAGGTGTCCTGTGTATCTGGAACCAAGATGTTAGCAGCAGATCCTTCAAGTCCTGTAGTTTGAGAGGTGGAGTACCATGGATTGTACTTGTTGGTCCAGCACATCCCACAGATGCTCAATTGGGTTGAGATCTGGGGAATTTAGAGGCCAGGGCAACCATTTGAACTCTTCATCATGTTCCTCAAACCATTCCTGAACAATGTGTGCAGTGTGGCAGGGTGCATTATGTGTAAATTTATGTCCACATGAACAGCCGGACCCAGGGTTTCCCAGCAGAACATTGCCCAGAGCATCACACCTGATTGACATCATCCCACAGTGTATCCGGGTGCCATCACTTTCCCAGGTAAATGGGGCACATGTACAGGGCCATCCATGTGATGTAGAAGAAAAGGGGATTCATCAGACCAGACGATCTTCTTCCACTGCTCTAAGGTCCAGTTCCGACGCTCACGTGCCCATTGTAGGCGCTTTCAACTGTGGACACGGGTCATCATAGTCTCGCCGATTGATACAGAGTGCGATGTACTGTGTGTTGTGACACATTCCTCCCATAACATTATTAAAATTTTGTGTGACTTGTGCCATTGTAGAGCTTCTGTTGGCTCTGACCAGGCGGGATAGCCTTCATTGCCCTCGTGCATCGATGAGCATCGGGCATCCAACACTCTGTCACCGGTTTGTTGTTTTGTACCTCCTCGGACAACTGTTGGTAAATTATCACCACTGCTGACTTGGAGCAACACACAAGCCTTGCTGTTTCAGAGATACTCTAAACCAGTCGCCTTGTCATAACAATTTGGCCCTGGTCAAGTTACTCACTTCTTTATTCCGGCCCATTTGTCCTGCATCCAACATGTTGATGACCTTAATATGTGGCCTTGTTAGGAGATGATCAACGATATATGCTTCTGGTCATGACTAACCAGTATATGTGTATGTGTTTATACATA
>RJVU01018281.1:1934639-1947306 GCA_003731715.1 Anabarilius grahami
AATATTATATATATATATATATATATATATATATATATATATATATTGTGGCGGGAGGAGCAAACGACAGACACAGTGGGTGTGGCATCAGGCCTCAGGGAGGCTTTTATTTAACACAAATAAACAGAAAACCCCAAAAAAAGAAAATAAAGTGTCCAAATAAACAGGGACCAGGTGTCCTCGTTGTGCCAGGGAAACGTGAAGGAAGGGTAGTGAGCGAATAGGATGGGTCCAGGTAAGGGGACGGGGTCCGACTCATCCTCTTTCAGCCGTGACAACTGAGGGGAATAGCAGCCCGGCGTCCTAACCTGTCGGCGGCGTTACGCATGCTTCTCCATTCCGGACCGCGGGTCCGGCGACTCGCATCTGTGGCGGTGCGGGAGTCCCTCCGCGCTCCCTTCCTGGACCTACGAGGACACCAGCGTGCATGCACAGGGGAAAGAGACCGGTCTCCCGAGGAGAGGCGCGTTCAGCATTTAACAGTGGCGGTGATGAGGCTTCATTAACTTCAGGTGTGCCTCATCACATGCCGCCAGTCCGGGTTGTTTCAGCGCCCCTCCTCTCTCTCACACCCACTCCAGTTGGGAACCTGGTGAAGGACAGCGATTTAAAGGACGGGGTGGCGCTGACATAAGGGAGAGGCAGCCGTTCCATCACATTCCCCTCCCCTAAGCGTTATCCCCGTCATGCAGGTGCCGCCCATAGCCAGCCAGGCCCCATACGGTCGGAGTGGCGGGTCAGGGGAACCTCTCCGGGCAGCGCTCCCTCTCGCACCGCGCCAGAACAGGAACAGAAAAGCACGGTTTTAGTTGACAGCCTCAACCAACTACAGGGCAAATGGAAATTGAAGGAACATCACTTACCCTGATAGTGGTTGGGGGGCTGTCTCCGCTGTTTCTCTGTCCCAGTCCGGCTTTCCACGAACTTCCGCGAGCGAGAGGGGATGACGTCATCAGCTGGAACCCAACTGCCCTGTCTAAGCTCCACCTTGCCCGCATTCTCCACCAGTGTGGCGGGAGGAGCAAACGACAGACACAGTTGGTGTGGCATCAGGCCTCGGGGAGGCTTTTATTTAACACAAATAAACAGAAAACCCCAAAAACAGAAAATAAAGTGTCCAAATAAACAGGGACCTGGTGTCCTCGTTGTGCCAGAGAAATGTGAAGGAAGGGTAGTGAGCGAATAGGATGGGTCCAGGTAAGGGGGCGGGGTCCGGCGGCTTCGGCACAGCGGCTCGTCCTCTTTCAGCCGTGACAACTGAGGGGAATAGCAGAACGGCGTCCTAACCTGTCGGCGGCGTTACGCATGCTTCTCCATTCTGGACCGTGGGTCCGGCGACTCGCATCTGTGGCGGTGCGGGAGTCCCTCCGCGCTCCCTTCCTGGACCTACGAGGACACCAGCGTGCATGCACAGGGGAAAGAGACCGGTCTCCCGAGGAGAGGCGCGTTCAGCATTTAACAGTTGCGGTTATGAGGCTTCATTAATTTCAGGTGTGCCTCATCACATGCCGCCAGTCCGGGTTGTTTCAACGCCCCTCCTCTCTCTCACACCCACTCCAGTTGGGAACCTGGTGAAGGACGGTGATTTAAAGGTCGGGGTGGCGCTGACATAAGGGAGAGGCAGCCGTTCCGTCACAATATATATATATTTATATATTTATTTGAGAGAGAAAGAGAAAGAGAGAGAGAGAGAGAGAGAGAGAGAGAGAGAGAGAGAGAGAGAAAAAACTTTTCAAAAACCTTACCGACCCCAAACTTTTGAACATGATTTATTTATATTTGTTTGCGTGGCAACCAGTGACTGTCTTTATAAAGTAAGTAACTGAATCGGCACATTCAACAGATTTGTTCAAAAACACTAAACTCATGATAAAATGATATTTCCATAGTATACACTTTAAATGTTTCGATGTATACATTCACTGCATTATATTTCAAATCCACATTGCAAATCCAGTTAAAACAGGATTTTCAATATTCTGCAGCCTACTCTCTGAAACTAATGACCTCTGTACAAAGCCCATGGCTGCCCTGTGAGCATTTTATTGATCCGCTCCAATTAACATTAGCATAGAACCACTAACGTACAATTAACACTCCCACTCACGGGTCATGAGCGACTGCCATCTTTGAGGCTAAATGCAGGTTCTAATAAAGTCAGCAGGCTATGAGATCAAGACATCCAGCCCCCACACACACATCCAAACCTGCTCCATTTCGGTTTGCTACATCATTTTTCCTTGTCCATAAACACATTTCTTTCTCTTGGCACAAATTTCTATTCAGATCTATTCACGAGTTTTGGATTCGGATCTCAGGGTTGGCAGGATGAGAGGAAGGCCATGGCCTTTATCAATATTACATTTGTGCAGGAAATTGCGCTGCATTCAGCGGGAGAATAGATCTCAAAAGTCAATATAGCGAGCAACAGCTAACAGCCTCTCCAAGTGACTCACAATACAGTGCCTACTCAAGCGCTTCACTGCAGTCTGCTGATGTTATATACGCTGGCTGTTAAAATATAAACGATACGCTAGACTGAGCTGATGTTGCTCTTCAGCTTTCGGAAGTTTGTGTGTCTGTGTGAGTGCTGCATTAGTCGAAATTTCTCCAGAGCTATTTGGCACAAATGTAGTGTCACAATGTGGCTCTTCAATAAGCAATCCGGATCCATGTTGTTCTCAAAAATATATACCACAGGCTGTTTATGTGCTGTTTGTGAAAACAGAAGCTGTAATCATATTTTATAACCACAGAGCTGAAGTTACAACCTCCGTTCTCTCTGGTGTGGAAAGGGGTGGAGTAGTATAAACAAGACCATTCAACTCTGGTAGTCAAATTTTTCAACTTCTTTCTAGAAAAAGTCCAGACTTCGAACTCAAAACCTCATGCAGACATCCACAATTTGCACTATTTGCAGAGATGCAGTTGTATAATGTCAATGATCTTTTTTTTTTTTTCACTAATTTGTAATCAAATTGTCATAACTTGATCTTCTGGCGACGTGCCAGACTTCTCAAATCATTTTGTCCACTTAAGCCCTGTCCATTTATTTGCACTATTTGCAGAGATGCAGTTGTATAATGTCAATGATCTTTTTTTTTTTTTTCACTAATTTTTAATCAAATTGTTATAACTTGATCTTCTGGTGACGTGCCAGACTTCTCCAATCATTTTGTCCACTTAAGCCCTGTCCATTTATTTCAATCGGCCTCAAGCTTGCATTCAGATCTGCTTCCAACCAGTCACCAACTGACGGATTACCAAGTCCCAGCACTAAATATTTTTCTGTTTAATAATCAATTTCATGGGAATTACATCACAATATGGAAGAAAAGATCTGTCGCTGCTTCCACCGTGACTTTAATATCAGTGCATCCCTAAAAATAAAACCTGTTTAGTAATATCTGCAGAGACAGGTATGTAAAACATTACCTCTGTTAATATTCGTACACCTTCAAATGATGATAGTATAACATGGCACTGATTATTCTTCATAATTTGATTGCTAGGTGACTTAATCATTGATACACTCAAGCAATGCTAACAATAGTGATGCCATTTCCTTACACGTAACGTTCCAAGCACCAGGTGCCTTTATCATGGGAAGTTGGAGATATCAAGAAGGAATATCAACATCTGACTTTGAATGGAAAGAAACAATAGCATTTCACAGAAAATATACCTGCCTTAGGTAAACCTATTTTCTCTATAGTTCTTCTGAAACTGCCTTTCAAAATATCAATTTTAAAATGTGCCACAGAAACACAAACCATCCACAATTATGCAGATCAAAGTCAAATGGTAAATATCATGTCCCTCTCAAAGAGCTGTGGTATAGATCGGTACGCTACTCTCACACCTTGAATATTTTGTTCGCAGGACTCATTTATCATCAAACTCTTTGAAGATCAGCAGGTGAGGAGGCTGCCAGGCTGTTTAAAATGCAGCACTTGCCTCCGGTTTGTCTGCGTGTCTGACGTCCTGTTTGCTTTTAACTCTGGCATCAGCCTGGGGACAAAGCGTACACCTTCACATTTAAGAGAAAAATCCAATGAGATCAGCCTTGCCAACACTGGAAAATAGGAGGATATCAATTTTCACACTGCCTTTTCATTTGTGTTTAACTTTTAAATAGCCATTCTTTGTAAGACCTGAAGCTATTCCATTATTTACAAAAATAATCTATAAAACATCTATCCAAACAGATATTATAAGCTTTGGTTCATTGCCTAACCTCAAGTTACAGCTTAAACCAGGTTCTAAGCATGCAATCAATTAATTAATTTGTTACCATATTTCACATCATTTCATTCAGCTAACTTCAACCAGATAACCTCTCCCCAAAACCCGCCCTCCAAAGAAATGTCAGCCAATCTGATGTCGACAACACTAACAGGCACACTGACTGCCAGAGAGGGGGAAAAAAAACATTGCCTTGGGCTGTCACAGAGCATTATTTCTTAAGACAACCCATTGTCATGTAGTAGCGATGATTTATTTGTGGCATTCCTAAAACAATCACTTATAGCACTTAATTATCATCGAAGATGAACATGTATGAACTATAGCCCATCACCTATGAAATAACACATAACATGTTCAAACAAANAAAAAAAAACCAAAAAAAAAAAAAAAAAGACCATCAACACACTAGAGTGGCAAAAACATGCAAGATTTAATTAATAAAGTGTGAAAAATGTTTACGCTAATTATTGGCATAATTGCAATTCCTGTGTTTTAATGGAGATAAGAAATATAGAATCTGCCTTTATTTTGAAATGCATTTCAATTTACACCACGTTTATTAATTTAACAGACACTTTAATATATTTATTTATATATAAAAAAATATATATATATATATATATACACTGTACATATATTACACTATGAGTCTCAACCACTCAAATTGCTGAACCCAATAATTACATACAATGATCAGGCATAACATTATGACCACCTTTCTAATATTGTGTTGGTCCCCCTTTTGCTGCCAAAACAGCTCTGACCCGTCGAGGCATGGACTCCACTAGACCCCTGAAGGTGTGCTGTGGTATCTGGCACCAAGATGTTAGCAGCAGATCTTTTAAATCCTGTAAGTTGCGATGTGGGGCCTCCATGGATCAGACTTGTTTGTTCAGCACATCCCACAGATGCTCGATTGGATTGAGATCTAGGGAATTTGGAGGCCAAGTCAACACCTCAAACTCGCTGTTGTGCTCCTCAAACTATTCTTGAATCATGTTTGCTTTGTGGCAGGGCACATTATCCTGCTGAAAGAGGCCACGGCCACCAAGGAATACTGTTTCCATGAAAGGGTGTACATGGTCTGCAACAATACTTAGGTAGGTGGTACGTGTCAAAACCATGGATGGCAGGACCCAAGGTTTCCCAGCAGAACATTGCGCAAAGCATCACACTGCCTTTACTGGCTTGCCTTCTTTCCAAAGCAACATACATGCACACGGCCATCCACGTGATGTAAAGGAAACGTGATTCATCAGACCAGGCCACCTTCTTCCATTTCTCTGTGGTCTGGTTCTGATGCTCACGTGCCCACTGTTGGCACTTTTGGTGGTGGACAGGGGTCAGCATGGGCACCCTGACTGGTCTGCGGCTATGCAGCCCCATGCGCAACAAACTGCGATGCACAGTGTATTCTGACACCTTTCAATCAGAACCAGCATTAACTTCTTGAGCAGTTTGAGCTACAGTAGTTCGTCTGTTGGATCGGACTACACGGGCCAGCCTTCGTTCCCCACGCGCATCAATGAGCCTTGGCCGCCCATGACCCTGGGTGCTTCTCAATATCCCTCCTCGTCTCCTCGCTCCTCCGTCCTCCATCCTATGACCCGGAAAACGATCGAGCTCAGCCATCTTGAAGGACATCTCAATTCTCTAATTGCACCGCGAGGAGGCGAGGATCGAGGAGTGAGGAAGCTTCCCGAGGAGTCATGAGCGAGGATACAGAGGTGCATCCTTTGCGGAAGTCTTTCTCGTAGAGAAACGTGACGCATGTATAAATTCTCCTCCCCCTTCATATCTGTCACAATAATTTAAATGTATGCTTTACTTTTACAGATTAAATCAACTTTATATCTCATATATTTCAACGGGGCATCTTGCTTTATTAATATTTATTATATTTTTTTAAATAACCAAACTTTAACAACATGTGGGTAGATCCCTCGAGTGCAGCTGATGACGCTTTGAAGTGATGCTAAAGGGAGCGAGGAATTATCATTTCACTTGATTCAATTCCTACGTCTTCGCATCTTTTCCTTGTTTCCTTCCCTCGCATCCTGAAGGGGTGGAGCTAAGACGCGAGGAAAGGAAGCAAGGAAAGGAAACGAGGATGCACAAATAAGAATTGAGAAGCACCCTCTGTCACCGGTTCACCACTGTTCCTTCCTTGGAGCACTTTTGATAGATACTGACCACTGCAGACCAGGAACACCCCACAAGAGCTGCAGTTTTGGAGATGCTCTGACCCAGTCGTCTAGCCATCACAATTTGGACTTTGTCAAACTCGTTTAAATCCTTACGCTTGCACCTTTTTACCTGCTTCTAACACATCAACTTTGAGGAAAAAATGTTCACTTGCTGCCTAATATATCCCACCCACTAAAAGGTGCCGTGATCAGTGTTGTTCACTTCACCTGTCAGTAGTCATAATGTTATGCCTGATCTGTGTATTTTATCCACATAAGGAACTGAAAGCTTCAAAAAATATATATATATATATATATTTTTGTTTTGTTTTGTTTTGTTTTTTGAATCAATTATTTATATACTATTTACATTATAATGCCTGATTATATATTATATCCTACTCTGATCCCAAAAAATTACCAGAAACTTATATTGAAGGGTGGTGCCCACCTCCATCCCCAAACAGCAGTCCGAGGTTGAATTATGTTCCTGACAAGGAGAAATGCACTGAAATCTTTAAACAAAGCTAAAAGGAGAAAAAGGTACCACTGGGCAGTGATGTCCAAATTATGACATACTTTTGGATTGAGGGTTGAGGGTCAAATTCTCATAGGACTCCAATCTGCCAGGTCTCAATTGAGGCGGAACCAGTGTCCCTGCTGCAGAATTACCCTCCAGACCTGGGCTGTCAGCCACAGTACATTCAATTAATTCTAAACCATATGGAACCTCATTACAGCAGAGGTTTGGGAAGAACCTGAAGCCCTTCAGTGTACACTACCATAACTGTCACTTTCCTTTCTGAAGGATGTCAAATGAGCAAAAGTCTCATATATGGCTGTCAACTCAATGGTGCAGGTGACATTTGTAAGGTCGAACAATGCTCAATGTTTATCTCCAAATTCTAGGTTACATAGGTACACAGTTTTAATTTTTTATGAACGACTCAGGGATTAATACAGTTTGTCTTAGTATATTGACTACAGTCAGTTAGCGTTCAACTAAATACAGTATATTTAACTTTGTTTCTTTTTAAATTCTGTTTAGTGAGCAGCTTACAAAAAAGAATAGCTTATACTGAAGATATTTTGATGATTAAGTCAATAATTTCATGTTTTTATTCTTTTATTGCATCATCTGCTATATGTACAGCATACTAGCTACTTCAATGTAAATTATAATGTATTTGAAAAGAGATTTGGACAGCAATGAGCTACGATGCAATAGTCAGTAGACTAAACACTAAATATTTATGCACTGCAATATACTAAATTTAATATTTTTGGTCACAGCCTTACAGATTTTGTAAAAAAAAGACTATAAGTAATTTCTAAAAATGAGACTACTTACTTCATGTGCAAAGGAGCAAAACATTTCTTTGACAGCATGGTTAATGGGGTGCAAAAATAAATGTGATAGTCTATACTGAAGTTGGAGGAAATTCATAAAGACCGTGTCTGTGGTGATTTAGTTAAAGTCTGCACCAAAGAAGGACAATTATATCTTAAAAAGTAGATGTCTGTATATCACAGAACACGAAAATCAATAGGCATTCATTATCCAAGACACAGGGGGCCAATGTCCGCAGGGTGAAAATCCAATCGGCCTCAAACTGTTACAGCAAAAGATTTACACCTCCTCATCTGGACTTTCAGAAACAGTACATAACCAAACATCTGACAAACAAGACAACAGACAACTTGTAGCTGTAGTGCTTCAGAGTTCACTTCTATACCATAACGCTTCAGTTTGATCCACACACCCCAGGCAATGTAGCATAGCAAGAGGAAATAGTGATAATGTTTTGTAGAAAAGAGTTTTTGTGGTTGCATAACAGAATGGATTCTATCATTATTATGAACAATACTGCAATGTCTCGATCCAATGGGACTCAAAATCAAAGCAGTTTTGGTTCATCTTTGGTGTTATCTGTGAAATTCTGTATGGGCGACATCGTCCCTCAGGATTTTAGCCTGGTGAAAAACAATTAGTCATGGATCTGACTGAGATCTTGGCAACAGTGATCTCAGGAAATGTGTGATATTTGAGAAGCTGATTATGAAATCACCCATGGGTTTTCAAAATAGACTTAATAAGGTTTATTAAAAATCAAAACCTCATCTGCCTGAGACATGATGAATCTCACTGGCTGCATTCATATGCCAGCATAAAAGCCTTTGAAGTGCACTCACTACCAGATATCAGATTTCCTGTAGTAATTTCTTAGATGCTTCTTGAGAAGTTACTATCTTTGTATATTCAATTTATGAGTATACATTTATCAATTTTGGCTTTGGGATGTTCTGTACCAGATGCTTTAAACTAGAATTCTACAATATCATGAATTATCTTGTCAAGAATAAAAATCTTCCTGACCTAATTGATATTAAAAATTGTCTCTTCATAATATTTCCTCAAAGACTGCTTTATTCAGTTGATGCTGTTCACCACCATAATTTATATGTTGCCCTTAATCTTAAATAATAAAAAAAAAACTAAAGACATTGCAATTAATTTTAATATAGCATATGAGTGGGAAGGGGGACTGAACTGAGAACAAGAGTTAATGGAGACAAGAGGAGGGTGTTTCATTTAGGAAATTCAGAGATACAACACATTTTCTTCCAGATTCTCAATCTCAGACACCTTAAAAAGCAGGTCAGCTCTTAAACATGTTTTTGTTGCCCTCTGCCTCCATTCTTGCAAGGCCAGAGACCCAAGTAATGACACGGATATCCCATCCCACCGAGCTGACTTCAATTCAGCAGGGTGGGAACACCCCAATAAGGTTTCTACAAACTACTCACTTCAATCTCCGGCAGCCATTTCCAACTTATCAGGAGCCATTACCTGCCTGGTGCTCTGAAGGGTCAAGGACAAGCAAAGAAACATTGCTTGTTTATTCTATAAGGACAACCAATAAAGCAGAGAGCTGCTAGCAAGTTCTCCCCAAGTGTGAGATGAGAAAACCTTTTGAAAGATTGTTTTCAGATTTGATGTTTATGATTAGGACAACTGATATAATTCATTTCATAATTTCAGATTAAATGTGAAAATGCTGCTATACTGGCAATTACGATACACTATCCTGAGAAATGTAACGCGGTTCACCAAAAACTGAAAATTCTGTCATTCTGTCTCATGTCGTTTCAACCCCCTATGACTTTCTTTCACCTGTGGAACACAAAAGAAGATAGCTTGACAAAAGTTGGTAGCCAAACAGTTTTGGTTTCCATTGACTTCCAATGTATGGTCATAATAAAATAATAATCCTTTATGTTACACAGAAGGATGTCTTCTGGTTTGAAATAACATATATGGATGAGTAAATAATTACAAAATTTCCTCTTTTTTTTTTTAACTATTCCTTTAAATTGAATGACGCCACTTATACCAGTGATACCAGCGCATTAACTTTGGCAGCCCTAAAGTAGGCAAAAACTAAAATTAAAAAAATTAACTGAAACTAAAAAAAGAAAACCATGATATCGTGCATATTGTGAAATTACACCAACCTTGCAACTTTTATTAAAGAATAATTTTGACCAATTATTGATGGGCAATACTGAATTGCAAAATGGTCCTCCAGACACAACGTTGTAGAGCCGAATGAAAACATCCTTCTAAGTGTTTCACAGATTTCAATAGCAATACAATAGTGTGCTACATTCAAAACTAAGGAAAACGGTATGATTCTGCTTCTGTCTATATACATTTCACAAAACACATATGGTAAACACCAAAGTTAATATAAAATAAAATAAAAAAGGTGTCAGATTTACTTTGAAAATTTTACTTTGTAAATTTCATAAAAGAATACCCTGAGAAGCATATTCCATCTGGAAGTATGCTAACAGGCTGCCTGCTCATAGGAGGTCTTACAAGGCACATATGAATGGCATAGACGGTGATACATATGGAAGTTACCCAGTCAACAGGGTGGATATGTTTCAACGTCAGAGATGGCAAGAGCAGTCTCGCCAAGGGAAAGACACATGCTGCCAAAGGAGACTCACCGTGAAAATACACATGTGGGATTGCCCAGATGGGGAAATCACAACACATGGAGGCACCTAGCCTGAAGCAAGGGCTGACCGACAGGGCATACACACAAGTGTCAGACAACAACAGAGCTGATGGAACCCAGGGTTCTGAACTGTGGAACTCACCTGAGGAGAATAGTGTAAGCATCCAGACCGTGGAGTGGAATGGCACAGCAAGCGAAATCGACACCGTGCAGTTCCTACTTACTGGCCTGAAGGGGCGAGTATATGGGAGGACACGGGCTCTACACGGAGATTATAAAATCTCGCAAATGTGTTATTTGTAAAGCTGCGGGCTGGGTGACACCTGTCTGTTAGCGAGGCGCCATGCGCCAGTGCCCAGAAGGAAGCAACACTCCTGATTGAGTGAGCTTTTACCTGGTGGCAGGTCTTGAACCTGGTAAGTCAAGACTATAGCATCCACTATCCAGTGGGACAACCTCTGCTTGGAGACAGCCTTTCCCTTCTGCTGGCCTCCATAACAAACAAAGAGCTGGTCTGAGGTCTGAGGCTCTGTCTACATAAGCGTGGAGACCACATACAGGACAGAGCAGTGCCAGGGTTGGGTCTTCCTCCTCCGAGGGCAGCGCTTGCAAGTTTACCACCTGATCTGTAAAAGGAGTGGTGGGAACTTTGGGCACATATCCAGGCCGGGGTCTCAGGATCACGTGAGAGTTGGCTGGCTGAATTCCAGGCACGCTTCGTCAACTGAAAATGCCTGTAGGTCCCCGACCCTCTTAATAGATGCCAAAGTCGTCAGGACCGCCATTTTCAAAGAAAGAAACTTCAGCTCGACTGAGAGCAAAGGCTCGAAGGGAGCTCTCTGCAGTGCTGATAGAACCACTGCGAGGTCCCAAGAGGGTACCTGCTGAGGGCAAGGCAGATTGAGCCTCCTGGCCACTCTCAGGAACATGGAAGACCGGGGAGTTGAGGAGCTGAGTCCGTACAGACTCCATCATGTCAGCCAGGTTCAGCAATAGGTGGCATTCCTGGATTCTGGGCAAGCATGCCCGTCAGCTCGGGATCAGACTCGGGCAATGCTGTCGTCCCAGAGGGAGGCAACGCAGCCGAATCCTCATCTCCCAAGGACTCAAGCCCACCTTGTGATGCGGTGATCGATATTTGGTCATCCACCGGAGCCCAGAATGAGATGCTGGGACCTTGACGAGAGGGACCAGCAAACTCAGCCGGAAGCTCCATAGCTTGCGGTGTTTGAGAGGCGGGTGTGGCCCGAGAAGGTTGATTCGTCAGGGAAGCCTACACCATCACCCTCAGATCACCATGGCCACCAGCGAAAGTAGCCCTCTCACAAGGAGAGGAACTAGATTGGGGTGTGGCAGAGGGGACTCTACCTCGTCTGAGGTAATCGAGTCTCGATCTCAACACTGAGATGGTCATATTCCAGCAATGGGAACATGAGTCATCCACGAACGCAGCCTCAGCGTGCTGAAAGCCCAGACACATGAGACAGCAACGTCAGACGGAGCCATAAAGGGACCGCACCCAGAAACACACGGCCGGAATGACATCTTTAAAAAGATGCATTATCACACCTGTGTTTGCTCTTTTAGTAGAGAAAAGGCTCTTTCAGCTGTGCTGAAACACACAGGGGAGATCACAGCAGCAGGAGCAAGAAGCTCTTTTAGGGCGATCTCCACAGAACAACGCTGTCACACCAACACAGAACTGAAGAGCCGTTGAACAATCTCCGTTGATTGCAGAGCAACAATAGAAGCGCTCGGCTCCGAAGCGAAAGCTTGAATGCCAGAATGCTCACGCTGCTCCTTATATACCCACAGAGCGGGGCGGAGATCGCAATGCAAATTCCGCAGACCAAGGTACTCAGCATACCATTGGCTTGTTTTGTAACCACTCAAAGATGATTGGGCACTAGGGCGAGACCCCATGTTCTGTATGTTCTGCCATAACGTCAAACATGACCGACTGAAAAGGAACAGTATGTCCCACATGAACTAAAATATTTAAAATATGTTTTTACATTGTTTTATACAAAAGCATATGCTTGTAAATATTTAAGAGTTTACTTTGAACCTGGAGATTTATTGTATACAAATGACATATCCTTTTATTACTTTCCCTCCCTGACCATCTTCCATAGTCTGAATTTGTTGACACGCCCTTTCTCAAGTTTTGTTTGCTATTCATTGTGCTGCAGTAGCAATGGATCC
>RJVU01018281.1:1947388-1992673 GCA_003731715.1 Anabarilius grahami
CCTGAGGGCTTTTTAGAGGAGTCCTCCAAACTTCAAAGTCTCTTTGCTTCCATAAGAAAGGCCATTGGGGAGTTGGCATCAATTTTAAATGATAAAGAGAGAGGTTAGGGAGGGAGTGAGTGAAAGCATACCAGAATAAAAACCAAGACTCTTGTCAGGATTAAAATTAGTTGTGTTTGTACTGAGATTGAGTTGGCTGTGTTCGTTCCACCGCTGAAGCTAAGAGAAGCACGGATTACCCTTTTGACAAGCACATCAGCGTGTCCAGCGGAAGATATCATGAATGTATTCTCAGCACTATCAGCATCAGCCGCAATCATGATGCACACTTCCTGCCCACATAATGTCAGACACATCAAAGGAAGTGTAAAAAAAGATGATTAAATAATTGTTACAGCAGACACTCTATATATACGAATATATGTAGATCATTTCATGAGAATAACTATGATAAACATAAAAATATATATATATGTAGTTAAGGTTCATGGTGTAAAATTCATGTGTGAACATTTTCCAATAGAAATGACTTGATTCATCAATAAGTGTGCTTAATTTTTTTTCTACATTTAAGATAAGATTTAAAACCAACAGAAACCACACAGACACAAAAAACACTGACTCCTGGTGGCCAAAATAATAATAATAATAATAATGAGTTATATACTGAATGTATTCCTGTGGAAAGAGGCCACTGCCATCAGCTAATACCATTGTCATGAAGGGGTGTACCTAGTTTGCACAATTTAGGTAGTTGTCAAGTGTCAAATTGATGTCCACATGAATGGCCGGTCCCAGAGTTTCCCAGTAGAACATTGCCCAGGGCATCACACTCCCTCAACATTCCTGTCCAAAAACATAGTCCTAACCCTATTCCTAACCTTAAACCTCATAACTTATCACTAAAATAAGAGGGAAATAATAGGTGAATAAGAATGGTATAGAAGCCACTAACCTTTGTTGTAAGCTTAAACTTGACAGTAACTGTAAATCTAATCCTTAAATCTGATTGGATGATTGACATATTGTTCCATGATCAACAATGATGGGAACATGTTCTACAGTTCTGACACTTGTGTGCTTATTGTAGGTGCTTTCAACAGTGGACAGGGGTTATCATGGGCATTCTGACCGGTCTGCAGCTACGCAGTACCATTTGCAGCAGGGCGCAACGTACTGTGTGTTGTGACACATTCCTCCCGTTACAATCTTTAACATTTTCTGTGACTTGTGCCACAGTACACCTTCAGTCGGTTGGGACCTTTGTTGCCGTCATGGATCGAGAAGTCTTGGATGCCCATCACCCTGTTGTCGGCCACTCAGACTCAGCTTTATTGTCCCACTTAGGGAAACTAAGATTACAGCAAAGTGCCAAAAACACTAACCACATCCATGTAATACATATCACTATTACATACAAAAGTTCATAAATAAACTCAAGGTGAAAGCTAGTTTGTAACTAACTCTGTTCCTTATTCAGTTGCACCATTTGTTCTTATGGCTCGTCATAAGCTCTCCGTAAAGTAATGCATAGTTGCATAATATGACATTTACCCTCAATGATCCAACAGCAGCTATCAAATACGTGAGCAGAAGTTGTGTTGAAATGCCACGGATTTCAGTTCATCCTTGATTCTAACTCCTTTTGCCTACAGTAAAATAAGTTTCCATTAAAATATACTACCTAATCTGAAACTACCAGTGTTGGACCCCCCTTTTTCACACAGTTGCTGCAAATTTGTCAGCAGCACATCCATAAAGCAAATCTTCAGTTCCACCACTTCCACAAGGTGCTCTTTTGGATTGGGATCTGATGACTGTGGAGGCCATTGTCATGTTCAGGAAATCAGTTTAAAGGTCCCGTTCTTCGTGATCCCATGTTTCAAACTTTAGTTAGTGTGTAATGTTGTTGTTAGAGTATAAATAAAATCTGTAAAATTTTAAAGCTCAAAGTTCAATGCCAAGCGAGATATTTTATTTAACAGAAGTCGCCTACATCGAACGACCAGTTTGGACTACATCCCTCTATTTCCTTCTTTAATGACGTCACTAAAACAGTTTTTTGACTAACCTCCGCCCACAGGAATACACAAAAAAGGGGGCGTGGTCTTGTTGCGCTCCCACGGAGAAGAGCAAGAGTTGCGTTTGTAGAGTGTGTAAGCTGCTGTCGAATCACAACACAGGAACCGCTGGCACAATCAGAACTCGTTACGTATTTCTGAAGGAGGGACTTCATAGAACAAGGAAGTCATCAGCCCGTTTTTATGACAGTGGAAACAGCGGTATACAGATAAGTAAATTATGTGAAAAATACTGTGTTTTTTTACACGCGAAACATGAACACATGTTATATTGCACACTATAAACACAATCAAAGCTTCAAAAAAAAACACGAAAAACGGGACCTTTAAGATTATTTGAGCTTTGTGACAAGCTGGAAGTAGCCATCAGAAGATGGGTCCACTGTGGTCATAAAGGAATGGACATGGTCAGCAACAATACTCAGGTAGGCTGTGGTTTTTAAACGTTCCTCAATTGGTACTAAGGGGCCTGAAATGTGGCAAAAAATATATTCATTTTAAAATGTATTGTATGATGGAGAAAATGCTGTATTACTGTTACTAAAAATAAAGCTGCATCTGATTATGCTATGTTAGCTACTTGACAAAATAGTGTTTTTCTCTGAGGCATGGTAAAGCATGGTGCTCGCAAACAATCAAGAAAATTAGATTTAAACAATAAGACTAAACGTGTTGAGCTATATAACAACAATGAGTTTTCTGTCTATAAATATATCAAAACTGTTGTTCCCTTGTCTATTAAAACATCCAATATATTAAAGAGTCTTTGGTGTTTCCATGGTTTCTACAAAATAAAACCAGAAACCGAAGCAGACCGAGGGTTAACGCGGGTATGACGCAATTGACAGGCGACTCCTCACACGTCCCGGGGCCTTGGTTAATATTGCAATTTTCTCACGATTTACAAATAGTTGGAAATATTTGGGATATTGTAAGTATTCAAGTGAACAAAATATATAACACTGGCCTAGTGGTTTTTGGATATTTTACTGCAAAATTCTTACATATTGCACCTTCAAAGTTCAGCATAATTAAGGGTGCAGCCACTTGAGTGACAAATGGATTGCTGCTGCTGTCACGTCACCTCAGCTCCACCCATGTCCCATCTCTTTGCCCATTTTCTGTTATCTGGGAGTGACGCGCGGCCAAGATGGCAACGGCTGGCTTTAGGTTTCAAAAATGCTCTCCAGAAACCTACGGGTGACATCACAGACACTACGTCCATATTTTTTTTTACAGTCTATATATATATATATATACATATTAGGGCTGCACGATTTGGGGAAAATGTCATATTGCGATTATTGAGGTCAATATTGCGATTGCGATATGCGATAGCGATATACTAAACAAATAGTATCATGAGTCATCTTGCTTGGTTCTCAATGAAAATGCACACACAGATTACTGATAATGCTGAAATGTGTATTTCTCAACTCAAAATAGCAACAAAAACAAACTAATGCACAGCGTTTTCAAATTAAAATATTTTTACAAAATTAAATAACATTTTTGCATTACTGCAAACTTGTTATAATCCCATTTAAGATGTTTGTTTCTTTACTAATCTGTAGTGGTTCAATGGATCGCAAAACTCACGGTTCGGATCACATCATGGTTATGACGTCACGGATCGGATCATTTTTCGGATCAGCACAAAAAAAANAATTTTCTCACGATTTACAAATAGTTGGAAATATTTGGGATATTGTAAGTATTCAAGTGAACAAAATATATAACACTGGCCTAGCGGCCAAGATGGCAACGGCTGGCTTTAGGTTTCAAAAATGCTCTCCAGAAACCTACGGGTGACATCACAGACACTACGTCCATATTTTTTTTTACAGTCTATATATATATATATATATACATATACATACATAGGTGAGTCATTAATGACAGAATTTTTCATTTTTGGGTGAACTAACCCAAGACCAATTCTTATAAACAAAGAAGAAAAACACAGCCAGGACAGGCATGCAGGACACGAGAGGCGAGAGGTCATCTACCTGCGCGCTTTAGATATGCCATTTAATCTTGCCCTTCTTAGCTGACACAGCTCAAGGGGAACTTAGAAAGGTCCTGTGGAGGTGATTGTTACGTAGTATATCCAGTGGACAACGGGGAAGTTCAGAGCTCATTTAAGAGACTTGGGGACCTTTTCACCTCGCACAGTGCACTGGGTTCTGGGTTCTGGATGACAAATGAGCTCCTTAAAGCACTGTGTTCTGCTGCTACAACAGTCCCGCCCCCTCACGACACCTTTAGCCATTTATCATTCACATCCCTGCTTCTACCAACACGGCCTAGTTCATAAATGGTGTTCAGCACAATGGGGAACATAAAATGAAGAAAAAGCAGAATATATCCAACTTTGAGTGATTCTGATTGAATTATTCTAGAAATGGTCCATAAACTACTAATCTGGAACTGAACACACTAGTAAACAGTAGAAAATGGGACAGCTGAGTGGAATGTCAGTTGTATTGATGATTTCTTCTCTCTTTGAGCAGAAAATAATGACGCTCTGATCAGCAGAAGCATTTTTTCATGTCTCCGTTTATTTGATCAAAACTGATTGGACTGGGGAAATGAATCTGGCTGTAGTTTTGAAAACAACCTGAAATAATTGAGCTATTCTCTAGAGTTTCATGAAAGCTTTGAATGCATTTAACAACAAGATTTGCGCCCAAAGGATATTTGCTTGTTCAATCATAAAATGTTTGTGTAGTGGAGATAAATAAAGCCTATCGAGTGGATGGAGTGTTCCTGTACGTAATAGCAAATAATAACACATCTGCAGGTTCCTGTGAGAGATGTAAACTCACTCTCTCAATAGTCTCCAAAGCAACAGATTACATGTCAGATATTTAAACATCTCCTTCTCTGTTGTGAAAACTAATGAGGGTGATTACACACGAAGCTGAAAAAAAATGAAATGATTAGTCCTCTGAAATGCATAACAGAATTCATTTACAGAAATTCTGCCCACTTTGAGGAAGTTAATTGCATCATATCTGAAGAAGTCAGCTCATGCTCATTTCCTCTCAAGTTTCATTTCTGGATCTATTTTCATATAGAAAATAGATGAAAATACACCAATTCTACCAAGAAAAAAAAGAAAAAAAAGAGAAAGGTATATGAATACTAGTCTACAAACAAAATACTACAAACCTGTATCAACACTTGAGACATTTATTTTTTATTATTATTGGAATTTAGTTAATATTTAATTTGTCTTGTCTGTTCTAGAGACATTATATTACAGTTTCATTCATCAAACAGTTAAAACTTTTATTTTATTCTGAATTGTGTTCTTGTACACTGGAATACTATTGCCAAAATCACGAATAAAACTGCAATCGCAAAATTATTTATTTTGTCTATATTGCACAGATCTTATTCAGATTTGCCTTCATTCAATTAACAGCTGTTTGATAGAACCATGTTACCTCCCAATATTTTTTTTCCATAATCCATTTCACTCGGATGTAGGATGGAAAATAAAGATCTGTCGCTACTTCCGTTACATTAGGACTGAAGTACAGTACATTTTGGGTCGCACTGTAAAAGCCTAATTTTGGAGAATATAATGTAAATTATTACAAATGGATATTACTGTGTGAAGTACTGTGTGCAATCCTGTGATGAAATTCAGGCCCTGCTTATTTCTTTGTTAAGCTTTTAATCTAGTTGTTTTTTTTGTTTTCACTTTTATCTCATTTTTCTGATGAATTTTCTATTGGGTGGGCTCTCTTTATGTGCCACATATTCTGTATACCCCATATTTGTGCCATGTGATGTTTTGTGTACTTTTTTTCCTTCCTTAAGTCAGTGTTTGAGATTGTTCAGGGATTTCAAGAATCCCCCAAGCAATTTGTTTTGGGATTGAAATGGTCTAATGAATAGACCCTGAGTCAATTAGACAGAAGCTGTTTTTCTTTGTTTTGCTTATTGGCCTTGGCACTTTGAATGTACATCTTGTCATCCAATATTATTAACCAAAAACAACTAGGGACAAATAAAGCATAAACAAGCATGGGAGAAATCACTGACGCCACACTCTAATATTGTTTCTCCTCAGCAGGGCTATCATTTCTTCCTGCTTAGTTGTGATTAATGTTAATCTAGTAGCTGGCTAGATACAACACTCTGCTTCTAGATGTGGAGATCAACTGTTCAACAGTTTTCAGTGTATTCTGTTTGTTAATCAAACATTTAAACTAGTCTATTTACACATTCTTAAGGTCGTAATAAATTGTATGAGATTGAGAAATCATAAGAAATTTTATGTACAATCAAACCTAACTAACCATAAAACCCAACTCATATCTCAAACCTAAGCATTTACAATAAGGTTAAATTTGTCAGAATGTATTAATCTAGGTTAATATTAATTTCTATATATACACAAGTACATATAATTTCTACTAGTCGTTTAAAATCAGAATTAATCTATTAAGAATGGACATGAAATAGCATCTCGGTTATGTATGTAACTCTCATTCCCTGAAAGAGGGAACGGAGACTAGGGCTGCACGATATATCGTTTTAGCATTGATATCAAGATGTGCACATACGAAACAGTCACATCGCAGGATGTGCAATATCTAGTGTAGGGATTGTTAATCCGTACAGACCAGACAGCACAGTTCAAAACACATGCGATTCTTGTATTAATTGCAACGTTTGACAATCATACAATGAAAGTTTATCACTTGAATGTGTTTTAGGTCTTGTCAGTTTAAACATTCAAGCGACTTTAAACCATTTGAGCGCACAAAGAGAACTTAATTCTAAAAGAGAACTCAATTCTAAACGTGCAGCTGTTTCTGTGCACACCCGCACACACCCGCGCACACACACACACAGAGAGAGAGAGCTGCACAGATGCAGTGGAACACTGAATTTCTTCTCTTTATATTTATGCCTGTACGGACACATACAGTGGGTACGGAAAGTATTCAGACCCACTTAAATTTTTCACTCTTTGTTATATTGCAGCCATTTGCTAAAATCTTTTAAGTTCATTTTTTTTCCTCATTAATGTACACGCAGCACCTCATATTGACAGAAAAACACAGAATTGTTGACATTTTTGCAGATTTATTAAAAAAGAAAAACTGAAATATCACATGGTCCTAAGTATTCAGACCCTTTGCTCAGTATTTAGTAGAAGCACCCTTTTGATCTAATACAGCCATGAGTCTTTTTGGGAAAGATGCAACAAGTTTTTCACACCTGGATTTGGGGATCCTCTGCCATTCCTCCTTGCAGATCCTCTCCAGTTCTGTCAGGTTGGATGGTAAACGTTGGTGGACAGCCATTTTTAGGTCTCTCCAGAGATGCTCAATTGGGTTTAAGTCAGGGCTCTGGCTGGGCCATTCAAGAACAGTCACGGAGTTGTTGTGAAGCCACTCCTTCGTTATTTTAGCTGTGTGCTTAGGGTCATTGTCTTGTTGGAAGGTAAACCTTCGGCCCAGTCTGAGGTCCTGAGCACTCTGGAGAAGGTTTTCGTCCAGGATATCCCTGTACTTGGCCGCATTCATCTTTCCCTCGATTGCAACCAGTCGTCCTGTCCCTGCAGCTGAAAAACACCCCCACAGCATGATGCTGCCACCACCATGCTTCACTGTTGGGACTGTATTGGACAGGTGATGAGCAGTGCCTGGTTTTCTCCACACATACCGCTTAGAATTAAGGCCAAAAAGTTCTATCTTGGTCTCATCAGACCAGAGAATCTTATTTCTCACCATCTTGGAGTCCTTCAGGTGTTTTTTAGCAAACTCCATGCGGGCTTTCATGTGTCTTGCACTGAGGAGAGGCTTCCGTCGGGCCACTCTGCCATAAAGCCCCGACTGGTGGAGGGCTGCAGTGATGGTTGACTTTCTACAACTTTCTCCCATCTCCCGACTGCATCTCTGGAGCTCAGCCACAGTGATCTTTGGGTTCTTCTTTACCTCTCTCACCAAGGCTCTTCTCCCCCGATAGCTCAGTTTGGCCGGACGGCCAGCTCTAGGAAGGGTTCTGGTCGTCCCAAACGTCTTCCATTTAAGGATTATGGAGGCCACTGTGCTCTTAGGAACCTTAAGTGCAGCAGAAATTTTTTTGTAACCTTGGCCAGATCTGTGCCTTGCCACAATTCTGTCTCTGAGCTCTTCAGGCAGTTCCTTTGACCTCATGATTCTCATTTGCTCTGACATGCACTGTGAGCTGTAAGGTCTTATATAGACAGGTGTGTGGCTTTCCTAATCAAGTCCAATCAGTATAATCAAACACAGCTGGACTCAAATGAAGGTGTAGAACCATCTCAAGGATGATCAGAAGAAATGGACAGCACCTGAGTTAAATATATGAGTGTCACAGCAAAGGGTCTGAATACTTAGGACCATGTGATATTTCAGTTTTTCTTTTTTAATAAATCTGCAAAAATGTCAACAATTCTGTGTTTTTCTGTCAATATGGGGTGCTGTGTGTACATTAATGAGGAAAAAAATGAACTAAAATGATTTTAGCAAATGGCTGCAATATAACAAAGAGTGGAAAATTTAAGGGGGTCTAAATACTTTCCGTACCCACTGTACATGCAAAACAAAAATGTCAAGATGCACATAAAACATTGAGTATCCGTGTAAACACAGTTGCATATGGCTTAGGTGAACCAAACAATTGAGAAAGAAAACCGGACGTGTAACAGTAATTTGGATCCACGCATTCGGTCTTAAAGTGACAGCAGCCTATATTCATGCTGCTTTGTGTCATGAATGTAAATCAAACAACAAAAGAGAGAGAAAAATAACTTTTGTAGTTTTAACACCGATTATTTATATTTAAGCCTTTGTTTTGAGACAGCCTTTCCCTTCTGCTGTCCCCCATAGTAGACAAAGAGCTGGTCTGAGGTCATGAAGCTCAGCGTTCGGTCCACATAAGGGCACAATGTGCGAGCAAGACAGAGCAGGGTCTGCCTCCTCTGGGGGCAGCACTTTCAGGTTCTGATAACTGAAAGGCATGGTGGGAACCTTGGACACATATACGGGCCGGGGTCTCAGGACAACACAAGAGTAGACCAGCCTGAATTCCAGACAAGATTCGTCGACCAAGAATGCCTGCAGGTCCCCCACCCTCTTGACTGAAGCCAGTGCAGTCTTTAGAGACAGGATTTTGAGCTCAACTGACTGCAGAGGTTCGAAGGCTTCCCCAGCAACTTACCGTCTACTGCATTGTGATGTGCGGCGATAGCGGCAACATACACTTTCAGGGTGAAGGGAGACAGCCTTCGCTCAAACCCTTCCTACAGGAAAGAAAGCACAACTCTGACCAGGAATCTCTGGGGGTCTTCTCAGTGAGAAGAACACCACTCGATGAACAGTATGCTGTCTTCAGAGCATAGGCCTGCCTTGTAGAAGGTGCTCTCGCTGAAGTGATGGTGTCTACCACCAATGGAGGTACCCATCCTGAGACCACACGTGGAGGTTCCAAAGGTCTGGATGCGGGTGCCAAAGGGGGACCCGCCTCTATGAAGCAGATTCTTAGAGGAATCTGCCAGCTCTCTGTGTCGTGAGGAGCATCATTTCTGGGAACCAGGTCCAGTTGGGCCAGTAGGAACTAACGTTTCTTTTTTCTTGCAGGATTAATATTTATATGCGTTTGAAACCTAAATATCCCCAAATCTTGGGCCTAAGTCAGTGTATCTGAATCATGTCCAAATATAAGGGGAAATGAAACTAGACAACTATCTAAATAATAACTCCATGACATACTGTGTAACCAACAAACTAATAAACCCATGATTTGGGCAGATTGTGCTTTACATAGTAACAGAAGGGTTTGACAGGAAGAACCAATCATATTGTAGAATGCTTTGCCATGCTCCTATCCTATATAAACTAGGGTTGGGCGATGTCTACCAAATTGGCATCGGACCATGACTTCAGTGAAACACCACGATGGACAATGACATCAGGGTGGGGGGATTTAATTCATTGGAATGAATTAATTAAATCGGTGCAGAGGCAGACGAAAGTATAAACAAGGTTTTAATAAATGCTGTACAAATATTCATACTCAATGCATTAACTTATGTAAATAATTAATTTATTAATTATTTTCATGTTTTACATGTGATAAATACCACAGCACGAAAATAAACTGCATTAGTGTTCATTTTTAAATGACAAGTTTTTTGGGGTTATTTGATTGTTTGTTTTTTTTGCTCAGGTGGCCTTATTTTTTAAAAATAAAAATGTTAAGGAAATGGGAGAACAAACTCCCACATCAGCTCTGAAGGCCATGGTGAATAATCTACTTGAATAAAAAATTACAGAAAACTGTCCAGATGGGACTTCTAAGGTAATTGCACACTCAAGATATCGCCAGTGATTCGTGATTCAGGTCAGTAATGAATATGTTTTGATAACTTCAAAAAAGGATTTGACAACTTCATTTTGCCTCCTTGGTGCACAAAATTAATTACATACAATGGATAGCTTCTGAACAATAAAATAAACACGTAGTAACAGTAAATATTGAATAGAATACTGTGATTGTTCTACAACATAAACTTGAAGTATCTAAACTAAACTGTGTTTTACTGCTATTGCATCAGTTTCATAAAATTCTCTCAACACCATGCACACTCCCTACATTACCCTAACAGGAGACATGCAAAGACCTTACGCGAGTTCACAGCCTTCAAAGCACTTGACATTGCAGACCTTGTGTTTTTCATATTTCTCAGCAGATGAATTAATGATGTTTCTGCACTGTTGATTTCACTTCTCTTCTAAAGCAGCAGAGTTGGGGAAATATGACAGTATGGTACGTGCAATGCTTTCATGAGTCTGAACACTTAGAAACACATGATGGTTAGATATGTAAATTCCTTGATGGTTTCTGTATTTCAAAGAGGTCAAACATGGAAAGCATCCCATGTACATTCACAACAAAATGTGAAAGGCAGTTGTTTAACATTAAAAGGATAGTTAACTTCAGAATGAAAATGGATTTACTCACCCTCATGTCGTTCCAAACCTGTTTGACTTTCTTTTTTCTGTGGAATATAAAAAAATATATTTTGAAGATGTTGCATTTGTTCATTTCATTGCTAACATTTATCAAAATATCTTTTGTATTCTCCAGAAGAAAGAAAGCTACCATTTGTGCATCAAAGTTATTATAGTTTTGGACTCTTACATTTACTTTTATTTTAGCTCTATTTTCATATTTACATTTGAGTATCATTTTGGTCAGCTTCCGTAATGGTTTAGTTACAGTTTTGTTTTTATTCTAATGATGACGTACAGTAGTGGCCAATGGTGATGTCTGGAGAGGATTTTCTTTTTCTTTTTTTTTAAACCATCAAAATATGATGAACATATTTTATCTATTTTAAATATGAGGAAAGAACAAAACACTAAACTTGGTTAAGGTATTTATCTGACAAAATTATTTATAATTATTATAATTTGAAAAACCCCATTAAAAAAAAAAAAAAACATAAGAAAATCTTAAAGGAACCAGTGGTGAATTAGACTTCTGGGTTCTGATGTCATACCTACACCACTCTATAACACTGCTGCATAAATCTACATGTTTGTGGTAAGAGCTGAAGAGCTGTTCTCAAAGCAATGCCAGGATCTATTGATTGTTATTTTTCCACCCAACGCAACACAGATCAAAGGCTGTTGCATTTGTACATTAGGGTCTTCCATAATCTCTGGGTAATAGAGCAGGCAGATGAAGCTCTCCAAGAGCAGTGTCACTGAAGCTAATCACCAGTCATTTAAATAGACCTTCTAAGGTGAGAATATCGCCTTCACACAAGTGCTGAGCTAATTAGAGGTTATAGGACAGATTCCTGCTGCTTCCAATCACACAAAATGGCATTACTGCAAAGAAGCCGCATGCCTCCAAATGGCCCAGGAAGTCTGGAAACAAGTTACGGCTGAGGTTTATTGAAGGCAATAAAAAGATGAGTGACAAGTGCCTGTATCACAGGAATATTTCTTCCGTCACAGGAATAGATCTACAATTCAATAAGGCACTGCTGTTTGAGCCAAAATGAGGGAATAATACAGGGATGAAAAATAAACAAATAATGCCAGTGGTGGGGGATATTGGAAATGTCAATGTGGGTATGGAGGAGAGCAAAAGAATTCTCTGTTTCTCTCTGGGGACTTTCTAGATTCTCTCTGTGTGTGTGTATGTGTGAGAGAGAGAGAGAGAGAGAGAGAGAGAGAGAGAGAGAGAGAGAGAGAGAGAGAGAGAGAGAGAGAAGTGAACGGCTGATGATTACCATCAGGTACTAGGTCTGCGACTCTGTCTGATACCACCACTAGCAAGGGAAATAGTGCCCCAGTTCTTCACTCAAAGATAAGCCTAAAAATTCTGAAGATTTACTCACCATTTTCTTTGTTATCGAGTTTGACAAACTTTGCTGGAGGGAAGTTATATATAAATATATGACTTGCTTTAGGTAAATCAAACTCCAGCCATTGGGGTTTGTGGAGTCCTGATTGGGAGGTGAATGGGTGGTAGCAACACTTAAAGTGTACTGTAGAGTTAAAATACAATATTTACTTACTCTTACACATCATGGTCATCATATCTCCATTATAATGAATGTTATTATTTGGATCTAACTCATGTGATTATAAATGTACATACAATAAATTGCATAAGGGGCTCAATAATATACCCTGTTGTTTTTTTTCAAAGCCACTTTAAAAAAATAAATAATTGTATCTGAAAATGAATAAAATTAAGTGATATTATGGAGACCTTTTTTCTAAACTGCTGTGGCAGAAATCACCCACTTGGGACCAAATTTGTATGATATATATATATATATATATATATGCGCAGTTTCATCATGCATTTTGCAAGCAAGTTCCAGCTCAGAAAATAGTTTCATTATATCCAAAATGTATGAAAATATAATTCTGCAATGCACTACCTGTAATCCATATTCATAATACCTTTGCTGGATTTTGAATAATGCATGTTGACATTTATTGGCCTTCATTTAGACAGCAGAATATTTAATGCAATAGTAAATTTTGCTTTGCTCACAGCCAATTCATTCTGAAAATGAGGGTCATAGTTTTACAGGCAAAAGACATTGCACACCAATTGCAGTTGATGCTCATTGCTGCTAATACAGAATCACGACGAGGGTAAAAATTGATCAATATCCCCTGATAATGTTACACAGAGATTTGAATACACATGAATATGCCATGAATGAATTTAAATCTCCTTACAACTCCTAAACCATGACTGCGTCTTATCATGCACTGTGAGCCGCTTGTCTATTTAAGTGACTTGTTTTGTTTGTTTGTTTGTTTTAAATGTGTTGTATTTGTATTGTATTTTGTATGTGATATTGAAATCAAATACAAAATAAATTCAAATAAATTGCAAGAACCAAGCATGGTGGGAGAAGGTGATTACAAGAACAAAGCATGCTGGGAGACGTCATAGAGGCATCTGAGAGAAAGCTCTCAACCCCATGAGGTGCAAAATGGGCAATATCTTCAAACCGACAGATGCAAAACCCATTCAGCGTCATGAGAGAGATTGATCATTAACGGAAGAAATAGTTCCTAAACGACATATATATTTGATACGGATTTATTCCACAGAAATGAATTAGCTAGGGAAACCTAAACAAGTATATAGTATAGTAAACCAGGTTTCAAGATGCACTACAGTTCGGTAAAGGATTGAAGAATAGAGTTTACAGTAGAATTGTTAAAAGAGGTTTCATGGGACACATAATTACAACTCAAATAAAAGAGCACCACTGACTGGTGTTTCATTTGTTTAATGTGGCTACAGCAGTGTTTTTATACCCTAAACTGGTAATGATTCAGCGGCAGATTAACACCCCTACCTCTCTCCTTCTTAATTAGCTCACTAAATGATTTCAAGCTTAATTGAATGTCAGATTATTATTGCATGACAGCAGCTGTTTGAGGACAGGAAGACGAACAGCCGATGTGATCTGGAGTGATGGTCCTATCTCAGCCCTCTAGGATTAGTCAGGCATGTGCGGAGAGGAGCGTTTTCACTGTTGTTTGCTAATGAATAGCTATGAATGCACGGTCATACTGTGAATCTGCGCCGGCAGCTAATTGAAAAGTAATCTCTGTTCTTTATCTTTATACAGCCAGTCATCCAAAAGACGGTTGTATTTTCAATATTCTCAGCTGGGCTGCAGCCAAAGGCACCCTTTACTCTGAAAAAAAGAGCTACTGTGATTCAAGCCCACATCTTTGGATAAAGAATTATACGAATGCTGTCAATTACAAACATCTCAGCAGGTGTTGGCTAATAAATTATAGCTGCTTTCTATGATTGGGTGGCATGAAAAAAAAAATGTTTTTTTTTTTTTTTTTTTTTACAGGTATATAGTAGTGGCCAAAAGTGATGTCCAGAGGGGATATTTGCTTTTAATTTCCCAACAAGTTTGGTTAAACCATCAAAAATGAGTAGCACATTATATTGGGAAGAACAAAACACTAAACTTGGTTATTTAGCTGACCAATTTTTTGGACAAGTTTTTTTTTACTAAGCAAAAAAATGCATAGAAAAAAAAAGCTTACAGGAAAAAGCATACACTGACTACAATATAATTGTTACCGAGACTCAGACAGGAAGGTGGAAATTAACCCAAAACAGTTTGAATATGAGAATAAAAAGGAACATCACAGCACTGAGGGCAACAGGTAAGAATGCAGCTATGTTTTAATCATGAAATGATGGTGATAATAGAGTCTTAAATGGGGGAGTTATGGCAAGCGGGTGATTATGGCAGGTAAACACAGTCTATTTGAATAACAGAGTCCATAAGGAGGGAAAGTGTAGTGCCAGGGAGGTTAGTGTCAGTATCCAGGTGAGTATGAGTGGTAAAGGAGAAAACTTTTGAAAATGGAATTTAAAGTGCACATTTTTGAAAACTATACAGTTATCATCTAAAACTGACTTTATGCGCAGATGTATTACGTGTTCATTCTATAGGTGCATAGCATTTCTTTACAAAGTGACATTGCCACCTACTGGTCTGGCAGCATAATACAGCATTTTTAGTCATTTTCGAGGATTCTTGTGAACAGGGATCGTTTTGACAAAGTTGATGTCTGTATGGAAAAAAAAAACCGCAAAAGGTAAAACTTTTCTATTTTTTGTACATCGTTGTCGTGTAAACGTACCCTAAACTTTCTAGGTTGGTGACCAGACACAGGATGAGTGAGAGCTTTTTTGTAGAGCTTTTGTAGGCTCTACAAAAGTCGGAGGTTTCAGGTGCGTGAATATTGAAGGGGATCAGGTGAGGAGAGTGAGGGATTCTGGGTAGTATAGTCCTTGAACGGGGAGTGAAGTAAGTGATGCCGATGGCCGGAGTGTAACTGATAGAGGGAGTCTGTTACAATAATCGGCATTGTGTGACAGCCTGAACAAAAAATTATGTCACATAAGTTATCACAAATAAAACAATTGAAACAACTGACTGCAAGCACAACTATGCAATATGCAGTTTGCTTCAAATATAATATTTGAATAAAGGGTGAAGATGCCATTTTTCCTAGGCACTTTTGGCCACTACTGTATCATGGTATAGTTACTTTTTTTTATTGGATAAAAGGAAAGCACAATATATCGGTTATCGTCTAACAAGAGTTTTTGCTATTGAATATTGCATGCTCTTTGCCCCTATTTTTAAATTTAGATTATTTTTAGCCATCTAATGCTCACATAAATTAATCTTTAAAAACACTAAGAAATTAATAACACTCTTCAGCAAATCTCAAAATTAGATTAATGTTGTGATGCCTAAAATTATGATGCCTAAATTCACTTGTATCATTTTGCACTGATTTATGTTTTTGTTTTTTTTAGGCAAAATACTATAGTATTGTAATATCGGCCATTTAGGTTTTGGAATCAAAATAATTATCGGCTTATTTGACAAATTCTTAGGATCGTTGCATCCCGATATTCAACAAAAAATCCTTTATTTCGCCACGTAGTAATGCATGTTGGACAATTCAGTGAATTAAAATACAAATTAAATGTTTCATCTTGTTTAATTTTTAGAACTTAAAGGACAAAAAAAATAGAAACTACTATTATTATTATTGATAAATGAATGTATGACAAATGAGAGGTAGATATCAGTCTAACAACTTACTACTGCATGTAAAAAAAAAAAAAAAGGATGTCAAATGGTAAAACTAATACAAAATGAATAATTCTGACTATAAATCTTGAAATATACTAAAACAGCCGTCAACAGTCGCCAGATTACAGCATGTCACTTCTCAGACATTCCAAATCGGATTCAGCATGTTCAATCGGCAAAAACAAGCTCCAACAGACAAAACCCGACAAAGCATCTGTTGCCGCCTGTCGGTGTGGTGTGAAATGGCCTTTAAGTGCATTGGTGCAGCAAGATTCAGTGTTGCTTGGCAACCATAAACAACTAAACTGACCATTATACAGTATACTGTACACCATCAAACTGCCCAGATCTTCTGTTTTCTTTTGTTGTAAAGCGGCTTATATCATATTCCCCAAATGCTAAAAATCAGTTTTGGGTCTGCTACTTCTACACTTACACATTTGTGTATCTCTCTGTAGATACTCATCCTAGTTTTTAGCTTTCCCTTGATTCAATTCCAATTTCAGCCATGTATACTAGCAGGTATGTTTGCCTGCATCCCCACACCTCGAAAGCAAAAAAAAAAAAAACTATAGCAGGCAGTGGGGGCCTGACCTGATTTACTGTTAATGCATTTTAATATAGGCGAGTCCCTGGTCTCCAGCAGAGTCATCTCTGGGAGAGTGAAAAAAGGTTCTGCTGCTGTGTATTATCATTTCATCATTTATTCATGCTGGTCTATAAACAGAGGAAGAGAGGCAGGCTGAAGCGGTTTGGCAGCTGAAACCTAAAAAAGACACCCATTAATGTGGGAGACATGAGAGTCAGGTGATAGACACTTTACCTTGACATTAAATTGATGATAAGGATTTATTTCAAAGGGGGATTTAAACTGTGTTCAAGACGGTTTCATTTCAGACAGAATAGAGGGCCGCTCTAGGCCATGCTCTGGCAGAGCTAAAGAGCACTGCAGCCATATTTCTGCCCTAACATGAGCAAGTACAAACTACAGAATGACCCCTGGGATTCATACAGCACATTCGCAAAAAGCCTTCCTTTGATTTATAAACATCAAAAAGTGGCAAGCATTTAAATTTTACAATGTAATTTTGAGCAGGCTTCAGACGTCATTCATGAAACTCCAGATGATTTTAACAATGCTTTTGACTAGGGATGTGCAGATGGATCTTGAATAATAACAAACTGACCCACAAAAAAATATGTAGCCTCTTAATTAACACATAAAAATGCAAAAAAATAAATCATGGACATGTTGGAACAGGAAGGGGCCATCCCCAAACTGTTCCCACAAAGTTGGGAGCACGAAATTGTCCAAAATGTCTTGGTATGCTGAAGCATTGAGTTCCTTTCACTGGAACTACGGGGCCAAGCCCAACCCCTGAAAAACAACCCCAGACCATAATCCCCCTCCACCAAACTTTACACTTGGCACAATGCAGTCAGGCAAGTACCGTTCTCCTGGCAACCGCCAAACCCAGACTCGTCCATCGGATTGCCAGACAGAGAAGCGTGATTCGTCACTCCAGAGAACACGTCTCCACTGCTCTAGAGTCCAGTGGCGGCGTGCTTTACACCACTGCATCCGACGCTTTGCATTGCACTTGGTGATGAAAGGCTTGGATGCAGCTGCTCAGCCATGGAAACCCATTCCAGGAAGCTCTCGACGCACTGTTCTTGAGCTAATCTGAAGGCCACACAAAGTTTGGAGGTCTGTAGCTATTGACTCTGCAGAAAGTTGGTGACTTCTGCGCACTGTGTGCAGACCCCGCTCTGTTATTTTACGTGGCCTACCACTTTGTGGCTGAGTTGCTGTTGTTCTTATTGAACTTATTGAACAGGTGGCCACGCTTGAATTCACTGAGCTCCTGAGAGCAACCCATTATTGTCAATGTTTGTAGAAGCAGTCTGCATGCCTAGGTGCTTGAGTTTATACAAGTGTGGTCATGGAAGTGATTGGAACACCTGAATTCAATGATTTGGAGGGGTGTCCCAATACTTTTGGCAATATAGTGTATCAACAGAGTTCGTTTGGAAGTGGACCGAGACCCATCTTTTCAGCGGTCTCGGTCCGCACTAACAGAGCAATCGCACCAGGGTTCGTTTTAATCGAACCAAACATGACAAGTGTGAAGGCACCCTAAAACGCAACCCAACTGTTATGATTTGCTAATGTCACTGCATGGGAAACAGTATCAACGCCCACTCGCCGTCTTGACACCACTGATCCCGCAATATCAAAACGAGTCATTTTTAGAACTTGATTAAATAAATGCTTTGTTTATAATGAAGAGGATGTTTTAAGCTCTGAAACTTGCAGGATGTTTAAATGGTATAAAGATCTCTTACATGTCAAAAGATTAAGGCAAATTTGATTTCTCATGTCATGACTCTTTTAAAACAGAGCAGTGCATCATATGGAGTTATTTCACTCCAGATTTGTTAGAAATCTGTTCTAACAAATCTGGTCCAAGAAATAAGTTGTTCAATGATTGAAAATTGTTTTTAAAAAAAAGCATACCTTCAGGTTTATAATGATAACAATGGCCTTTAAATAATGCTAAATGTCTAAATATACACATTTTGTCCTTAGAAATCACAAACATGTTAAAAGCATCTGTAATACTGGCCTTAAGAATTAGTTTGAAAACATATTGTAAGTGGTCTCGCCTGTTGACTAAAAACGTGTGTAATTGTTCTGTGCTTAAGCTAAAATAGTATGTGCTTTAATTGCTATAACATAATTGTAAAGTATAATTAGTCTAAACTATAACTACATATTATGGAATATAACTAAAACAGCCTTTATGTATTCGTGTATGCACATTACATAAAGCAAATTCACTAGTAAATCATGTCTGAGGTAAAGGAATACAGAGTAGAGCCTCCGAGACCCAGCGGTCCAGGACTTTGGTTGGGCATGTAAGTATTTGAGAAGACAGGACAAATGACTGCCAAGGTTTAATCAAACAAATTGGATATGACTGAAAATCCCAGTATGTAGTCTTTATTAGAACAGGGTTTCAGTCCAGAAGCTATTCATTCCCATGAATTCAGATCTTGAGTCCCTTATAGGGGACAAAAATGAATTACAGGGTCTCAGGAGGCAGAGGCCACAAGAAGCCTTCTGTCACAGTGAATTAACAAAGTGATCAACAGTTCTAGCTAGCAGGATGAATGCGATAATGGATCAGTCTACAAAGTGACAACAACACGAAACGATTCAGAGTAGAAGCTATTCTGCGGATTCCCAGAAAACACCATTTTCTTGATGGAAAGTGATTCATGCGTTGAACAGCAGCACAGGCTTTATTCACAACTCATCTTTAAATTCTCCATGAAGAGAAAACACCTGCTATTCACGATAGGTGCATTTACAGTATAAGAAGCTTTTCAAACTGAATTCATATTCAAAATTTTCCAGAGGGCATTGATCTAGCAAAAATAAAAAGCATATTAAAACACAAAAGTCAATACATTCCACAAATACAGACAGATTATCTGTAATTTAAAGCATAATATAGAGTCTGCATCTTTTATGAGCGTGCCACTCAATTACACCAAAATATACACATCATGATGGACTTAAAGGGGTGGTATAATGCAATTTTTACAGGATGGAAAATAAGTCTCTGATGTCCCCAGAGTGTGTATGTGAAGTTTTAGCTCAAACTACCCCACAGATAATTTTTTTATAGCATGTTAAATTTGTCACTTTTTGAGGGTGAGCAAAAACGCTCTGTTATTGTGTGTGTCCTTTTAAATGCACATGAGCTGCTGCTTTAAAGCAGAGGGCAGGGATTCAAGAGCTTGTGTTTGCACATAGTGTTAACAGCACCGATTACCTCACGAGGACTCACTGGAAATGTCAGAAACTGTTCAGCCTTTTATGTTCAAATCGAAGTCGGACAATGATGGAGAGACTCAAGAAGAAGTGACAACATGTAGAATGCAACTAGATGTTTCTGAATGGTTGCTTAATTTATGTAGCTGATGTGGGATACCTGATTAGCATATTCTGTCATGATAATCTATAAATCGCTCAAGTGGGAACCTACAGAGCCAGAGAATATATGCTGCATGAAGATAGAACAGGTATAGTTTAGTTAAAATGAAAATTCTGTCATCATTTACTCACCCTCAAGTAGTTCCAAACCTGCATACATTTCCTTGTTCTGCTGTACACAAAGGAAGATATTTGGAAGAATGTTTGTAACCAAGCAGATCTCGCGAAATCTACTTGGTCCTCATTACATCTATTTTCTGTTTCTATTTTGTGTTTTACTTTTTGTATTTTATGTACTTATGCATTTATGTATTCATGTTCATGTCATTGTCATGTTCAATGTCAATGTCAATTTATTACTGTATTCAGCTAATAACTGTTGTTAGAGCACTGCCATTTTTGCTACAATTTCACAATGCTATTGGTTTTATATAAAAAATAATAATAACCTCCTAATAATATAAATACACTAATACAGTATACCAATATTAATTATTAAATAAACTATTATTTAAAATGTTATTTATAACACCATTAGGGTCCTATATAGCACTTTCAAAGCATGATTCTTGAGCTAATCTGAAGGCCACACAAAGTTTGGAGGTCTGTAGCTATTGACTCTGCAGAAAGTTGGCGACTTCTGCGCACTGTGTGCAGACCCCGCTCTGTTATTTTACGTGGCCTACCACTTCGTGGCTGAGTTGCTGTTGTTCCCAATTGCTTCCACTTTATGAAACCACTAACAGTTGACTGTGGAATATTTAGTAGTGAGGAAATTTCACGAATGGACTTATTGAACAGGTGGCAACCTATCACGGTACCACGCTTGAATTCACTGAGCTCCTGAGAGCGACCCATTCTTGTCAATGTTTGTAGAAGCAGTCTGCAGCCTAGGTGCTTGAGTTTATACAAGTGTGGCCATGGAAGTGATTGGAACACCTGAATTCAATGATTTGGAGGGGTGTCCCAATACTTTTGGCAATATAGTGTATCAACAGAGTTTGTTTGGAAGCGGACCGAGACTCATCTTTTCAGCGGTCTCGGCCCGTTCAAATGTACCGCACTAACAGAGCAATCGCACCAGGGTTCGTTTTAATCGAACCAAACATGACAAGTGTGAACGCACCCTAAATGGCAACTGTTATGATTTGCTAATGTCACTGCATGGGAAACAGTATCAACGCCCACTCGCCGTCTTGACACCACTGCTCCCGCAATATCAAAACGAGTCATTTTTAGAACTTGATTAAATAAATGCTTTGTTTATAATGAAGAGGACGTTTTAAGCTCTGAAACTTGCAGGATGTTTAAATGGTATAAAGATCCTTAAGTCCCCTGAAGGTGTCCTGTGTATTTGGAACCAATACATTAACAGCAGATCCTTCAAGTCCTGTAGGTTGCAAGGTGGAGGTGCCATGGATTGAACTTGTTGGTCCAGCATGTCCCACAGATGGATCGAGTTCTGGAGAATTTAGAGGCCCAGGCAACAATTTGAACTCTTCATCATGTTCCTCAAACCATTCCTGAACAATGTGTACAGTGTGGCAAGGTGCATTATACTGCTGGAAGAGGCCAATTCCACCTGGTACACCATTGTCATGAAGGGGTGTATGTGGTCTGCAACAATGTTTAGGAAAGTGGCACTTGTCAAATTTACGTCCACATGAATGGCCGGACCCAGGGTTTCCCAGCAGATCATTGCCCAGAGCATCACACTCCCTCCACCGGCTTGTCGTCGTCCCACAGTGCATCCTTGTGCCATCACTTTCCCAGGTAAACAGCACACATGTACACTGCCGTCCATGTTATGTAAAAGAAAACGGGACTCATCAAACCAGGCGACCTTATTCGACTGCTCCAAGGTCGAGTTCCGTCACTCGCGTGCCCATTGTAGGCGTGCCATTTTGAATTTGAGATCACGTGTACTCTGTGTACAGGCCTAAAATTTGCAGGCATCAGGGAGCTGCTATCTATATACGGAGTATTGAAATCACTTGACCGCACATTTTACAAGATTAGACATTTGTCAATGACGCTCAGGATCTGTTGCGCACCAAATCCTCCACCATCGTCTTGTCAGTAATCTCTCCTTACACTAGAGCAGGAATGTCCAAAAACGGACCTGGAGGGCCACTATCCTGCAAAGTTTAGCTCTAACTTACCACAACACACCTGCCTGGAAGTTTCCTGTATGCCTAAAAACCTTGATTAGCTGGTTCAGGTGTGTTTAATTGGGGTTGGAGCTCAACTCTTCAGGACAGTGGCCCTCCAGGAGCAGGATTGGACACCCCTGCTCTAGAGGGATGCAACAATAATTTTTTATTTCTTTAAAAAAGCTAAACGACAGAAGGGGTGGTGCCACGGTGCCAAGTAACGTAGTCGGTGTATGACCGAACACATTTAAAGGGTTAGTTCACCCAAAAATGAAAATTCTCTCATTTATTACTCACCCTCATGCCGTTCCACACCCGTAAGACCTTCGTTCATCTTCGGAACACAAATTAAGATATTTTTGTTGAAATCCGATGGTTCCGTGAGGCCTGCATAGGGAGCAATGACATTTCAAGATCCATAAAGGTACTAAAAACATATTTAAATCAGTTCATGTGAGTACAGTGGTTCAATATTAATATTATAAAGCGACGAGAATATTTTTGGTGTGCCAAAAAATAAATGAATAACGACTTATAAAGTGATGGCCGATTTCAAAACACTGCTTCAGTAAGCTTTGGAGCGTTATGAATCAGCGTGTCGAATCAGCGGTTCAGAGCGCCAAAGTCACGTGATTTCAGCAGCTTGGCGGTTTAACACACGATCCGAATCATGATTTGACACAGAAGATTCATAATGCTCCGAACGCTCCAAAGCTGATTTAAATATGTTTTTAGTACATTAATGGATCTTAAGAGAGGAAATGTCATTGCTGGCTATGGAGGCTTCACTGAGCCTTCGGATTTCAACAAAAATATCTTAATGTGTGTTCCGAAGATTAACGAAGGACTTACGGGTGTGGAACGGCATGAGTGTGAGTAATAAATGACAGAATTTTCATTTTTGGGTGAACTAAAAACTACCGCAGCAAGCCTAGTCTCCACATTGTCACATGATCATTCAGTAATCATTCTAATATGCTGATTTATTGCTCAAGAAACAGTTCTTATTATTATCAATGTTAAAAATGGCTATGTTGCTTAATATTTTTTGTGGAAACCATGATAGGTTTTTTCAGTATTCTTTTAAGAATAGAAAGTTCAAAAGAAAGGCATTTATTTGAAATGAAAATCTTTTCAACATAACACAATGCGTTTGTCAATTTGATCACTTTAATACATCCTTGCTAAAGTAAAAAATAAAAAATAATTAAAAAAATAACACTGACCCCAAACTTTTGAACATTAATGTATGCATTATTCACAACTGAATTTTGCATTGGTTTGATAAAAATATCACCCATTTTTAAATCTTAGAATGAAAAAACTTGTGCTAAGTTATGCTTTTGATAACATCTGGAATGCTGCAAACATTCTCACAGCTACACAGCTTAAACACACCTCAAATGAACCAACCTAAAAATCAAACAGCCTGCACCTGACAGAGCTCTATGCGAAGCAAAGAGAACACTGCCCTCTGTTGTTTCAAACCAGTATCTGTTGGGTGTTTGCCAAACATTCTGAATATGTTGTAACCCCAGTGCTTTCATTATTTGATAAGGCATCTGAGGAGTCTGGACTCACAGCCTCACTTCAAAGACTACAAAAAGACACTAGGAAAACTTATCTCATGCATTTGACACATATTACTTCTTTTGTTCAAATAAGCAAAAAGAACATTAATGCCAAGCCCTGAGGTCAAAGTTGAAAAGCGGTGCATAAGTCATCTGTGCCTAAAGGAGATGCAGATTTCATTGCTCCTGTTCTGACAGTTTTGCTGCACTGTCAAAAAATGCTAGGGAATACTGTATAAGCAGCCGGAGAGAAAAGTACTGGAAGATCATATTGAAGAATATAAGATCTTCAATAAGATGAAGACGGAGTACCAGAGCCAGAAAGACGGAGATGCGGTGAATATTAAGCAACATTGAGGCTTTATGTAATGCAAGACTGTGCCAGCTCTGCTTCAGATGTTGTCGTCGTCGCCGTTCCACCTACAGTCTCTCTCATCATCGTCACCCTATTTGCTCAATTGGTAAAGGAAGAATTTTTCAATAAGCATGCCACTCTCACCAGCTGGACTACCTCACGTTGCAGGTTACCAGGGGAACAAAGATTCAGCAGTCTGTTTCTATGGAGAGCAAACACAAACCTCAAGGTTACCGACATTAAGGAGTCTCATTCATGTGGAGAGGCTCAGAATATCTGACAGTTCAACTGAGCCTTCTATCTCGAGCCTGTCTGCTGTCTTTTCATCCCTGTACAATCCATCCCCAGAATGACAAGAGAGGTGAACAACAGTGATGGCTGAGTTCCCATTGCTCCTCTGTAATGACAAGGCACAACAAATCCCACACCTGAAAAAAGTAGACCTGCTCCCATGAAACTATCTGCTCGGATACAAAGCTAAAGTACAGCTTCTGAAAATATCTGTATTCCGTGGATTTCTCAGCTTTTCGCCTTTCCAATAAAAAAAAATGTTCTCCGTCGTACCCAGCCAGAAAAGCGATTTCACAGATGCAAAGTCTTCACAGTGTACTTGATGCTCCAAGTCTGCTAACAGGCACTCTGAGCTATTCTGAGAATACGTCATGGCACCTAATGAAGACAAAAGCAGAGGTTTGTGGAAGGAAGGTGTGGGTGAGGGAAGGTTAATGTTATATTAATGGAGACCTCCTCTGCCCTTGACAAATCATGTGGCCCCGGTGACCCTTTCCCAGACTTTAACTTCAAGACAAAAAGGCTTATGCTTGCTTTAAGCCATTTATTTTACTCTCACGTAGTGCATTTTCTACAAAGAGGTGGTGTCTGAGTGTCAGTTGCTTTGTGATTCAAGCTGTTTAATTCTCATATTTAGTTATTCATCAGGGACTTGGTGTTCGCGTTTGGGATTCACACTAACACGGCGTTTATAGCAAGATCCCAAAACAACCCAATTTTACAGGATGTTCTGCTATCAGTCCCAAGACAGATGGGAACCTGAGATTTTTATTCCTCCCGCACCAGGTTCAAACAAAGTTGAGAATTAGGTTTCTATAATTAGTTGACTCTTTGGAAGTCATGTTTCCAAACTCTAAAAGAAACTGTAATTTTGTAATGGAGAAAACATGAAAAGACTTTAAATAGTTAGTTTACCCAAAATAACATTGTGTCATTAGTTACTCACCCTCATGCCATTCCAAAACCATATGACCTTGTTCTGTGATCCAAAATATTTAAGAATCTTTTTTTCAGAATTCTTTGATGAATAGAAGGTTCAAAAGAACAGCATTTATTTGAATCTATTATAACATTATAAATGTCTTTCCTGTCACTTTTGATCAATGTAAAGCAACCTTTTTCTCATAAAAGTATTAACTAGTTTAAAAACCCAAACTGAAGTCATACAATTCATTTGTGTGATGAAAGGTAATATTTTAGTCAAAATCACTGATAATCTCCCTTCAGTGAGCTGTTAACTTTCAAAAGGATCACAAAAGGCAGTTCAGTTCTCAAAATAATATTTAAATTTCTGTCATTTCCTCATACTAAGCTATCAAACATGTGCTACTGTAGTCTTAAAGGAACACTTAACTTTTTTTGAAAATAGGCTCATTTTCCAACTCCCCTAGAGTTAAACAGTTGAGTTTTACCGTTTTCAAATCCATTCAGCCGATCTCCAGGTCTGGTGGTACCACTTTTAGCATAGCTTAGCATAGTTCATTGAATCTGATTAGACCGTTAGCATCTCGCTCAAAAATGACCAAAGAGTTTCGATATTTTCCTATTTAAAACTTGACTCTTCTGTAGTTAAATTGTGTACTAAGACCGACGGAAAATTAAAAGTTGCTATTTTCTACATGATGTAACTACAGAAGAGTCAAGTTTTAAATAGGAAAAATATTGAAAGTAGTACAGCCAGACCGGAGATTGGCTGAATGGATTCGAAAATATTAAAACTCAACTGTTTAACTCTAGGGAAGTTGGAAAATGAGCCTATTTTCAAAAAAAGTGGAGTGTTCCTTTAAGTCGTTCAAGTCATATGGATCACGTTTATAAAATGGATCTCACAAGAAAATGTAACTACGTTTCAAGGTGGCAATTTCGTATGAATTTGTACAATGTGAAACACAAAAATGTATGATTAATGGAAAAAAACAGCAAGCAAGAAGGTCCACCCCAAACTTCACCCCTAAACATACCAGTCACTGGAACGTAAGCAGATTGTACAAAAACATACGAATGAGATTGTACAAATTTATACGAATTAGCCTCCAGTTTGGCAAAACGCAACAGTTATGAATTGCCATGAGATTGTATTGCTTTTATGGTGCTAAAAAACGTTTTATGGAAAAGAGCTGCATGAAGATTCTTCAAAAATTCTTCTCTGTTTCACAGAAAAAAAACTGAATATGACATTGAAACAACATTAGACTGAGTAAATAAATGTTAATTTTGGGCTAAACAATTTCTAAGACTAGCAGCAATAAAGTATTAAGAAAGGTAAGATATATTATATTACAGTCCATTCAAAATGAATCAAAATTTAACATTTTGTCAGTCGTTTAATTTACTACTTGGACAAGTAGCATAACTACTTAGCTTTATGTAAATCTGACTCTGCGCCACAAATATACTTGACGATCATTATGCAAAATGACATTTACTCTCAAAAATCACATCCTTAACCTCCACGTTCGCTCTCCATTTCACATGTGCAGTCCAATTTATACCTAACTGTATGTGATGAACAGCCCTGGCCAATAAGCTTCATTGATAACTTGCAACTGGCATGACAACTTTGCCACAAAGTGATGAAAATATCACAGTGTCGCCGCTGTGTTCGAGCTTTCTGACAGTGCCGCATCAGTCACCCTCATCTCAGCGGTGTTACTCAAAAATATAATCTTGTTTTCCTCGCATCAGTCCAGGCGTAAAGTAGGCCACTGTGATAGAAATTAAGCTGTTGACATGACTGCTCACCTTCCTTATCCAACTCTCTGACTTTTGGGAATACACTAGCTAATACAGACAGACAAAGCACAGATGGATTGTCTAAACAGCAGAGCAAAACCATCAGTGAGTGCATGATGCAATAAGTTTCCCTTATGACATTATCGTTTAAAAAGTGCAGTCACAAAATCTTTACACAGTTGGTTATATATTTTTTAGAAGTCATGAAACCACCCGTATTTAGCATTCATCCCTACTGAAGACACGATACATTCCACAAATACACAAAGAATATTCTGTATTGGTCATTTAAAGTTTAAATAAATAAAAAAAATATTTGCCTTACACATATTATACTAAAATATTTTAATATAATTAGGGTTGCAAAGGGGCGGAAACTTTCCAGAAACTTTTCACAGGAACTTGGAAATATTCCAATTTGGAAACTTAACAGGAATTTACAGGAATTTATGAGAATTTATGGGAATTAACTGGAAATTTGGGGAAATTGATATAAATTTCTATAGAAATTAACAATGTTAGAAACAGTTGTGCTGCTAAATATTTTTTTGGAAATTGTGATGCTTTTTTCAGGATTCATTGATGAATAAAAAGTTAAAATGAACAGTATTTATTCAAAATAGAAATCTAACAATAAAAGTCTTTAACTTTTTTATCAATTTCACACATCCTTGCTGAATGAAAGTATTAATTTCTTTCAAAGAAAAAGAAAAAAAAATTACTGACCCCAAAATTTTGAACGGTAGTGTATACTGTTACGAAAGATATCTATTTTAAATAAATGCTGTTCTTTAAACTTTTTATTCAATCAAAGAATCCTGAAAAAAGTATCACAGGTTATTAAAAAAATATTAAGCAGCACAACTGTTTCCAACATTGATAATTGAGCATCAAATTAGCATATTAGAATCATTTCTGAAAGATCATGCAAAATTGAAGACTGAAATAATGACTGCTGGAAATTAAGCTTTGCATTAAAGAAATAAATGATATTTTAAAGTATATTAAAATAGAAAACCATTCTTTTAAATTGTACTATTTCACAATATTACTGTTTTTTCTGTATTTTTGATCAAATGTTATGATCATGCTATGGAGGAATGCACAGTGCATGCAGGGGGTGTGTCCTCAATATTCCTGCAGTAAGTAGTGTGCGGTGTGTGTGGGATTGAGGAATGTGCAGGGTAAAAATTCAACTGAAATTGCATTAAATCAGGTTGTTTTAACCAAAATTATGCTGCAAGATGTTTTTTTTTTTTTTACTACATTTCTTTCATTGAACATTTCAAGTTCTGTTATAGGCTAACCTGCAATTTTGCAAATTCCCTGTTTATTCCCATTAAATCCCGTAAATTCCCATATATTCCCGTTAATTCCCATGGAAAGTTTGCAGCCTTGAAAATTCCCAGAATTTTGGAACCCTAAATATAATATAATATAATATAATATAATACCTCATCCAACTCATGGCGGAATTATACTTTACATTTCCGATCTCCGGTATTTCTAGTTAAATTAGTGTGTTTTCCAAGCTGATAATGTAATGTTAAAACTGGTTTAAAAAAAAGCACATGGCTCAATAGTGTCATCACTTAAAGTGTCGCAATGACTGTCTTTTGTCAGTGTCTCGCCAGTCAAAGTTTAATGAGTGTGTAGATGACATGAAGCTGTCTGAAGTTATCTACACTGAAAACAGATGGGCGGTCATATCCTACATACAGCTCCCAATTGGGTGAAATTCAGGGGGTTTTGTCCTCAAAATGATAAGAGCGCACATGTACCTTTTATGGGGAGTATTTGAACTTAAGTGCTGCCAACCATGTTTGTTTTCTCTTGTTAGTCTTTGGCATTGAATACAAGGCATATGGTGCCATATTCAGACATTCTCTTTGCTCAAAACACGTACTTTCCAGGAATTTCTTCTTTTATTGCTGTTATGCCAGCCAACAACAGCACAGCTTAACCCTGTGCTTAGTTTGAGGTTTAGTAATGTTCAAAAAGTTTCTGTTTAATTAATTCAGTTGCTCTTTTTACCCAGTTTTAACAATGGGTTCCTATGGAGATCGGAACAGGACAGCATACAAATGCAAGTTAGAATCCATCATGGTGGCACTCATCGGGTTATAAAAAGGTGGATAAGTGGAATGATCTATTTGAAGTTTCTCAGGCCTGCTCCTGGAGACCACTAAACTATACAGTGCATCCGGAAAGTATTCACAGCACTTCACTTTTTCCACATTTTCTTTTTTTTCTTTATTATAAATTTGCAAAGATTTCAAACAACACTTCTTTCACGTTGTCATTATGGGGTATTGTTTGTAGAATTTTGAGGAAAACAATTAATTTAATCCCTTTTGGAATAAGGCTGTAACACAACAAAACGTGGAAAAAGTGAAGGGCTGTGAATACTTTCCTGATGCACTGTACATGTAAGGCATCACAACAATCTGACATGCAAATTAACACAACACAACCATGCAACAAGATTAGATGTCACAGTCCACTGAATAAAGTCATACTTGTTTACAATAGCTTCTCAAAGTGTGCACCCATGAATGCTTTTCGAATAACTTTGCCCACAGACCCTTACAGCCCAGAATGCACCCCAATATCTGTAAGCATTATATCAGAGATGGTCTTATTACTGGGAGATATAAGGGTCTGTGGTGAAAAGGGCCTTTGGAGAAAGCGTTATGGCTAACTTTGATCACGTGTGCCTTGATAACACATTGATCACATTACAGCCTTGACGTCATTAAAATTCTTTCAGAGTACAGTCAATCACTATTTGTGGACACCATAGAAATGAATGACGTGCAGTAAACTGAATCCTACCAATCTCAAAATTGTCTGTGACTTCTCTTATAAAACAGCATTTTTCGGTGTAAAAATAGATCAATCCGAAATTAATGTTTAATGGCAAACATGCTGAAGATTAGCCAATAGGCTGTCAATTCATTAAATTACAAGCTGTTTTCTCACAAAAGCAGCTTATTAAGCATAGTAAAGCCTCTCCTCCATTGACATCCATTAAAAAAAATAGGCCTCAGGGGCCTCATTTATAAAACTTTGCTTACGCACAAAACAGGCCCTGAAAGTGCGTACGCCAGTTCCGACGCACAAGTTGTGATTTATAAAAACAAACTTGACGGGAAAATTTGCGCACTTCCACGCAAACTCTGACCCATGCGTACGAACATTTTGGAGACAGAGCAGTTTGGCGACACTGATGGTGAGCTGAGGGACTGACGGCAAATGAAGGAAAACCACTTTAAATCCTCATTATGAGTCATAATCATAAATACGGTTCATGTTCACAATAACAGTTTAAATAAATAAAATAATTATTTAAACTCGCGTGGAAACACGTTTTCATTTGATAAACATTTACATTAATATTACACTTTCACTATTGCCGATAAGCACTGAAATTACATTACGCAGAAGTTAAACAAAAGTGATATGAATTGAGATAGTAGATGTGCTACTTTCGATCACTTTTCCAGTGACACGCTGTTTTATTGACATCGAGGAGCGCTGGGAGCACAAAAATTCCTCTTTAAACTACACTGCAGATGTTATACAAAATATTTTAGCGAGAACGATGATCAGTGATGCACCCTTAACTTCGATATTATGGAAGACACTGCTGGATTCGGTGGTCGAACGGTCCGTTGTCCAGTTTGAATAGGTCCAATGATAATAGCTTACTGTATAACCGCAGCTGCAGGAGGTGTGGATGTCGTGTGAAGGATCTTCAAACAATTACCATTTGAAGGATATAATATGAGGAAAACGGTAAGATTTGCATGTTTTCTTTTTAAAATACTTTGTCAGTGACGCGAGTCAGACGATTACACTGCAATAAATAAGTAGGCCGATCTGTTTCCACTAAAAATAGCCTATAAACTTCCTAAAAGATATGTTCACCTTATCAGCAAAACTGCATAAATTTGATTCGAATTGTTTAAAACTATTAAAATACTATTTGGCCAGTGGAAATGAATGAATCAGCTCTATTCTAAAACCTTTATCTTAAGTATTTTATATAATTTTGTTTTTATGGATATTTTGATATATTTATTCTAAAACATGAAGAGGATATTGGATGATCTTTATCAATATAATGTGTGACACAAATGGCATTTATAGTCCATATCTAATATTTTCCATCGTCTTGTACCTTTGATGGCGTTAACCATGGTGTCACGTGGATGGGAATATGTATGGAAATGATATGCAGATGAGGTTATGCATAGTAAAACTAGGCGTCGTAAGCTCCATATATGGTGATTTCGGGGAGGAGACAGGGTGGAGATGCACGTACGCACAATCTTCCATTGACTGGGATTTATAAAAGGATTTGTGCGCAGGTTCTGGCGTACGCATGGTTTTATAAATCTGTTTTATTTTGTGCGTACGCAGAATCTAACTTTTGCACGTACGTACACTTTTAGGATGAAATCTACGCAAAGTTTTATAAATGAGGCCCCTGGTCTCCCTCACTGCATACCGTAGCATTATGCTTTTTTTGCTAACAGTGGAGGCTTACCTTAAAGCAGCTTTTATTATTTGGCTTACCAGAAATGTTGTAATGTCTTTCTCAGTCCATCAAGGTTCAAGAAACAGAGGGTAAGTGCGTTTTCATAATGTCACTGTACTTTCAAACAGCAAGCATGAAAAAGCCTGAAACACAAAACAAATGATACCAGATTGATACTGGTCATGGCGCACAGCAACTATTAAAATTAAATATAGAATTAGAAAATAAATGAGTCCCAGACCACCTCTCCCATAAAGCAATGCATACAAATAATTTCAGAGGTGTTGATCAATGATGAAAAAAAAAAAAAACATAAGGACTATAGGTTCTTATGTATTGATATTTTATTATATCAAGGATTCTCTGTTTATTTAACTCATTGTTTAGATCATCATACTTTTGATTGATTTGAATAGTTTAAGACAGAATGTTTGGGACAAGAGAAATGAGATGTAAATGAGATAATAAATGAGATAAGAACCAAATACGTCATCATGTACAAATATTACAACATTATAATCTAATATTATCATGTTTATAATTATTCAAATATTAGTTTCAGCGATCTCCGCAACAGTTTGACGCGTGTTCCATTATTGTTTAACGCACTACAACCTGAACGTGCCACGTGCCTTACAAGATAAGATTTTTGAAGGACTAAACTTGTACCCTTCGAGACGAGTGGACTAAAACGAGCCAGGAGAACAAGTGGGAGAACGGATGGGAGTTCTCTTACTATATCAATTTATATGTAAATTACCAACCATATGGTAGTCCTCATTTACAGTTCTCCCGAATTCATCCATGCAGGAGGGCAGCTGAATGAGGATCCATCAACAGCTAGATTGCTCTGTCGATAATGTGTGTTTGGCAGGCCGAGAATGGAGCAATGAAGCCGTCTGGAATGACTGCGCTGCCTATACAGCGTCCTCATGTGGCCTTAAGTGGAACATATCGTGGGGTTAGCTTCATGATTGCCCTTGAAATAAAAAATAAAAAAAGAAAATTAGAAAATTCACCTGTTTAGAAAAATAATTACTGGCTGAATAATCACTGGCTAAAAAATGTTTATTGATACAAGGAATTGCTGATATCAGAAAATGTTAAAGTCATGGTAAAATACATAATAATTTTATAATAATAATGGCCGTGCATACATTTTGTCTATATTCTGCACGGAAAGTGTTAGAGCAGCTGTTGCTTTTGGAACAATTTGTTGCTGTGGTTAAAAGCTACACTATGCAACTTTTTTATATAAGAACAAAAAACAAATATATAAACCATCAAAGAAAATTGCACCGCCTGTGTCATTTTCCAGTGCATAAGTTTGTTGTGTATCGATCGACCATGAATCATTCAAAACAGCACATCACCAGTTGAGATTGCATTACAGAGGAGAATTCAAATGTGACAAAAGTCAGTGCTGTTCGTTCACCTCTGCCTGTTCAGCTTTGTGCTTGGACACGTGTCGTAAGTGTATGTTTCCTCAGTACAGGAACACAAAAGTGTTTGCTTTTTCCCCACGATGCGGTCAGAGCTGGATTTTGACTACCAACACATGGAAAATATGACTGTAATAATATTTAATATATAATAATATGAGCCACGTGCACAAACATGCCATATAAAGGTAGACACGGTGCGATGACATTGAAAGGTGGGGGGAATAAGAAGGGCATCTGAAAATACGTCATCAGATTCGTATGTCTGAAGGAAGATGCGCAGGCATGCCCTAAGAATGGCAGCGCTAAGCAGCATCTCATTCCCTTTTAAAGGGAACAGAGGTTACATATGTAACCCCTTAACATTCCCTTTTGAGGGAACTTCTACGCTGCATCAGCTGCTAACTAGTGAAGTTCACAATGTAATTTCGGGAGGAGTGAACCCATCTAATCTTTCAATTAGTGAAATTCAAACATAATTTCAAGAGGAGCGAACCCTAATCTTTCAATTAATGACCAGAGCATATAAGCAGCTACTCACCCTGCTCTGGCATCAGTTGTTTCGATATCCCTCCACCTCTACCCCTCCAACTCTACCACATCATTTAGGCATCTCATCTATCATACTCCTCTGCACTAGTAGTCCCTGGGTGGTATATCCAAGCTCGAGTTGAAGCTGCTTCCTCGAGCCCCTCCACAGCGGACAGCAAGCCAAATATGCTTAACCTTATTAGCTTAAAGATTTTATGAGGAAATGAACTCGTGAAACAAACTAAGCATTAAACCTCAGAGGCCTCAGCCCCAAGCCACTAGCGTGTAAGCAGGCAAACAGGCCTTCCAACCAAAACAGCCTGCTTCTTTGGCTATAGTAAGCATTACAGCTCACTCTTGAGGTGAGGAGTGGGCCCAACCTCAGTTTAGACCACCCCAGTCCTACTAATAGCCACAAGAGCCAGGCTCCCAGCTCCTACAATAAATTTCCTCTAAAACTCGATTTGCTTCACCCCCGGTTCCTCAGAAGGTGAACTAGCATTAGCCACACTCACCTTTTGCTCTTCTCCCCAGGAACCCGTTCCTGGAAAGGGCATAGATGACTTAGGAGGCGCCTGAACACGGCGAGGGATATACTTCCCAAAGGCAGCCAGCTGCGTTGGTGCCTCTCTAAACCTGTCCACCACTGTTTCAGTGGCAGTGCCAAACAGCCTCGAGGGTGAGACAGGGGTATCAAGGAGGGCAGCTTTATCTGACTCCTTGATCCCTGACAAATTAAGCCAGAGATGCCTCTCCATCGCCACCATAGTAGCCATGGACCAGCCAATAGTGCAGGCCATCTGCTTAGTTGCACGGAGAGCTAGATCTGTGGCCATATGCAGTTCAGAGACCACCTTAGAGATAAAACCTCCCCCTGATTTAGATCTTTGAGCAGATCTGCCTGGTAAACTTGCAGTACTGCTGTAGTGTGCAGAGCTCTACCAGTCTGCCCAGCCACCAGATACACTCTGCCCACCAACACTGATGTCATCTGACATGGTTTAGAGGGCAAAATGGGAGTCAGTAATGAGGATGTCCCTGTGGAAAGGTTATTTGCTAAATTCCTATCCACCCATAACCCTGCTCACTCAGTCCCGCTACAATCGAATAACTCGAAGCTGAACGGACAACACGGGCAGAGTGTGGATGTCTCCACGCACCTGACACTTCAGTGTGCAGGTCTGGGAGAAAGAAAAAGCTCACCAGAGCTGCACACTTATGACTCTGCAGATATTGTTAATCTAAACAACCTTCCGCAGTCTCACACTTTGAGCCAGACTAGTTTAAACTCAGTCTGGCTGTGGCACAAGTCATAAGTTTCACCAGCTCATTGTATTCAGCAGTTTGCTGCGTCGAGCAGGAAACAGATCTATTAAATATATCCATTTCCACTGACACCGTATCTATTACAGTATATCAGAATCACAGACGAGCAATGAGTCCTCACTTTCCGAGGAAGAAACCGCTGAGCGGCAAAGACAGTGGAGCCAGTGGGAGAGGCGAGGGTTACTCCCTTCACGCTCCTCTACGAGCTCCGTCTGAGATACCCATGATCGTAGCCTGTGTGCTGCATCAGCAAATGCGGCAGAGCCGTGGGGCTCAGCGGCCTGACTCTCTTCACTCATAAAAAAAAGTCAGTTGGGAGTGGCATTTTCTCAGTGAGAAATCATCACAATGTATGCATCCAGCCCCCTCGAGGGCTGAACATGCATGCTCCACTCCCAGACAAATAACACTTAGCTCGTGACAATTGCCAGGCGTTAAGAAACACGGGCACAGAGGAACACAGTGCTTGAAGCAGCCATATCACCCTGTAGCCCAAGACTGGTTGCCCACTGAAGCTAAGCAGGGCTGAGCCTGGTTAGTATGGGAGACCTCCTGGGATAACAAGGTTGCTGCTGGAAGAGGTGTTAGTGAGGCCAGCAGTGGGTGCTCACCCTGTGGTCTGTGTGGGTCTTAACGCTCCAGTATAGTGATGGGGACACTATACTGTCAAAAAGCACCATTCCTTCGGATGAAACGTTACACAGAGGTCCTGAGTTTCTGTGGTCATTAAAAAAATCCCATGATGTCCTTCGAAAAGAGTAGGGGTGTAACCCCGGCATCCTGGCCAAATTTGCCCATTAGCCTCTGTCCATCATGGCCTCCTAATCCTCCCATATACAGGCTTCATCACTCTGTCTCCTCTTCACCAATAAGCTGGTGGAGTGGAGACAATATGGCCCAACATGGCTGCTGTAGCGATTCTGTACAGTTATTAATTAATTTATGGGTGGAATATATGAATATATAAAATCATAAAGCTTTATGATTAATCATTATGCATATACCGACCCAAGAGGGAATTAAACATATATTGTGAATTAATTACAACAAATTATAATCAATTACATATATGATTAGTTCTGGTTTAATAATTATTTAGAGAAACTATTAGTTTGTCCAGCAAACCGTTAGCTCCTAACAGAATATTATCAAAAGGAAGGTTTCTCTGGCCACGAGAAAGACTTCCTCTTCTAGCATCCAAACATAAAGCAAGGATAGGATCAAAACGTTAAAGTGACCTGGTTTTTGTTGAATGAGCAAAAGAACAATCGAGCATGGATATAATGTATTTAATATATGAAAACTACTACTACAGAGGTTACACGTCTAAATACAGAATATACACATATATACAAGAGTGAAAGTAAAGAAAGGGAAAGAGAGAAGGCAAGTAGCCAGCACGGAAATCAGTTTTATTATCTAAGATTGAGAAACGGTACTTGCAATAGTTTAGGTGCCGAGTTTCATAGAAGTGCGGCTGTGGTTCGTTGGCTTCTTCCGTTTCCGCGGGAAGGTTTGAACCGAGGACTGGAAAGTTAGTCTTGCTGGAGATGGTGGTCCCGAAAGGAGCTGTGCGCGTGATGGAAGCGCAGTCACCTGGGACGTCCGGGAGAGACGTGCACGAGGTAATCGAGAGACAATCGGGAGAACACCCGAAAAGTTGCGTTCTTGGTTGGAAACAGCCAATAGTCGGGGTGCAATGTTTGGCGGGCAAAGTTTTCTTTGTCTTGTCTTGTGGCTTGATTTGCATAATTTATGAGGTTGGATCACAGTACATTTTTCTTCAAAGTACCATTAAAAATAGCACAATGCATTTTACAGTGATGTGATATGCATTATCGAATAAGGTGTGAGGAGAGCTTTACATAGACACCAAGCTTGTTATGTAAGAAAAGCATATAAAAGAAGTTATGGTTTACAGACAAATGTATCATTAGAAATGACACTAACACAACTACAATCCTAGCTAAGCTTATACAGTGGGGATAACTATATGCAATTTGACGTACAACGGCGGTCACATTTAGGCATAATTATATTTTACACATACAGTCTTCAATGCATGTTTGTGTGTCTTTGTGTGTCTGTGTGTGTGTGGTGTGTGTGTTGGAATGTGATCTGGCACTTAGTCCACATGAGGGGCCCTTTGATTGGGCCCTTGTCCCAAGAGCTAGGAAATGGGGTTCTCTGTTTTACCTCAAAGGGTCCACGGAAGTGTCAAAGGTGCTCGTCTTTCGCAGACCGGCCGGAGCCGATGTGAGATTTACAACACAGTCCAACATGCTAAAAGCATTCTGAAGATTCCAGATTTTATTGACTGTCCTGATAAGTGTGCATATGCTACACTGCCATCGCATCATCCAGATGGATGCTGCACATTGGTAGTGGTTGAGGAGATTCCTCCTTCCATAAGTAAAGAGCTTTGAATACCCAGAAAAGTGCTATATAAATGTAACAAATTATTATTATTAATTATTATTATTATTTTGAATTGTCTGCTCGCCATTATTCTGCTCAACTTCTGATATCTTCACACAGCACTTAAAAAAGCTGCTTCCTGAAGACAAAGAAACTAATGATGCACTGAAGCACACCTTGCGATGTCATTGCCCTGCGTCTGCCATTGTTTAGCGTGGTTGCACACGTGCCTCAGACACCGAGTTCCATGAAGGCGTCCCCCCCATAATGTCAACACCTGACACAGCATATAAGTTCCCTCAAAAGGGAACTAATGGCGCTTTTCCACTGCATAGTACGGTTTGGTACGGCTCGGTACGGATCACTTTTTGGTGCTTTTCCACTGCATGGGACGGCTCGGTGGAACAGTACAGCTCGCTTAAATAGTACCACCTCGGTTGAGGTTCCAAGCATGCCGAATCGATACTAAATGTGACGTTTAAACACTGCTGATCACTGATTTGTCAGAGAGAATCGTCACTACCAGCTTCATTGGATTTGAAACACGAGACGCCAAACCCGCTAGATTTAAATAGTCACTAACAGCCACCGCAGTATCATTTGTTTGCACAACTTTTTTTAAACGACCGTCGCACGAACTTGAAAAAAGAAATGGCTGTATCGTGGTCAGTAGATGAGGTGCAGACTCATTAGTAGCCAAGGAGTGGATCCATAAGGCGGCACAACTATAAAGATCAGTCTATTATCACACCCACTTTGAAGCGGTACTAAACTGCAGTGGAAAAGCATACCAAAAAGTAAGTAAGCCGAGCCAAGCCCTGCCAAACCGAGCCGAGCCAAATCGTTCCATGCAGTGGAAAAGCGCCATAAGTGAACCGAATATGTCCTTTTCCGGTCACCATACACCAGTGTTGTCAGGTCCGTAGTTTTCCTGTGGAATTGGACTACTTTGACACTGTTGCCATGGGCTGTTTTTAATGTCAGCGGGTTGAAGCGACCCCAAATAACATGATATTTAGCCCCTGGAGACCCCCCTGAAACACAATTGAGGCTAAGTTTTGAGCTAGTTTTGAGTAGAAATTGGGAGGGTTTTGTTGTGAAAATCTGGCAACCCTGCTACACACTTATGTTTTTTTACTCCCCAAATTTATTTAAGTGTTGAGAGTTAGTTTACAACTTTGTCATACTAAAGTTTCCAGCCAGCAAGAACAGCAATCATTCACTTTCTAGTTTGTCTTCTAACTTTGGAGCAGACCTAATCTGAGTACTATAATAATTTAATGAAGTCACTAATGAAAGGAAATCAAACACTAAGAATACCTGCTTATTATTGGTTCTGTGCACTCTGCTTGGTACAACTCAGACGAATATATGATGCGGAAAATTAGAGCACCAAAAAATCACAGTGATTTACAATTACATGAGGTGACCTGAATAAAGCTGCTGGAGTACAAATGTGATTATAAGCAAATGGAATAGATAGTAGAGAAAAGTGTGTAATTTACAATAGACTTTTTACTTGCTAATATTTCCTGCACTTTCTCCCCAGAGCTGTTAGGCCTCAATGAGCATTACATAATGCTTTTGTGCTGATTGACTGACATTCTGCCACATTAATCAGGTATCCTAACAAATAAAATGCTTTGATACCAAGTACACAACAAACTTATTTAGACAAGTGATATGTATTAAAACATAAGGGGGCAACATTTCTGTTGAAGGAAAAAGGACAAGATCTAGAGTGACTTAAATCAAAGTTAAGAAGGCAGTACTTCACACTACCACTTGGCAGCTACCTCATTAATCCTTACTTTAAGCCCTGGTAAAAATAGAGCATGGATAGAGAAACCATCTAGTACTGTTGGAGAGATTAGTAGAGGATTATTTATCCATTTAGTCAGATAAGTGCATATTCTGTTAGAAGGAAGGATTTGTGGAAATAAGAGCCCTGGCCGTTATGTCCCTTCAGTTGGTGGTTAAGACTTATTCTACACACATGATGAACTAGAAGACTGCATGTGGTCACATTAGCAAAATTTTGGAGAAATTTCACAGGCAAAAAGCTGAATTCTCTAACAGAAAGTCTTTCACCCACATGAGAAATTTGTGGATTCCTATTGAAATTACTGGATTTTGTGAGAAAATTTGTCGAACAAAGGTAAATGTTAGCAATTATTGTGGGCAAAAAAGTTCAATTTGTCAGCAGTGTAGTGAATTGATGTATAAAGCAGAACTCACAGAGAAGTAAATTTGAAAGCAAATTTGAAAAAATGATACGAAATCTGTGTGGGAAAATATATGGCCCTGACACGACGTTCCAAATTGCATGGATTGAAATGACATGGATTATGCCTGTGAAAATTTGCCGAACAACTGTAAATGTGACCACACATTTAGATTACTTATGATTATACGTCAGGTGGTGTTGCATGACACTTGTGAAGACCCAACATTTGCTAAAAAAAATTTGGTTAGTAATATGATTACCCCACCATTGCACAGTGTGAGTGTTTGGGTACTGAGGTTGTTTGGGGGCATTTGAGTTGTTTGTATTTCTCTCAGGGTCAGCACCATAAATCCCTCTGTTGCCAAAACTGCATTGACTGCAAATAGGTATGAAGGGTTGGGAATGCAAACATGAATTATTGCTAAAACTGGACAGAGCTTATCAACAATCATTCTTGTCATGTCAGGGTCATATTTGACATGGATAAAAGACTGAGCACACTAAAACTTTGGTAGGGTTGTATTCATATGGAAAAGTTGCACTGCATTATTGATTAATGCTACACTTAAACCTTTGTGTTTTTACTTCTCGGTTTCCTTTTTCCTTAAATGTATCATGTACACAGCACTACTTTGGACCTAATTAAAACATAATAATAATTTGTTACTGTCACACTGCTTGCAGGAAACAGACAAAGGCAGAGGAATATCTATCAACACAACAAAGTTTAACAGTAATCCAGGCAGGCAGTGCAAAACAACATAGCATAACAGTGATCTGATGAGGAGTGCAGGATAAGGAACAACTTAAGTACTAAACACAAATGAGGGTAATTAACCTAACACAGCTGAAACATATAATGACACTAATAATGACAGTGACTCAGGAGACAGATGAGTGACAGGAATCTGAACAAAGACACGTGACAAATGAAAACAAACTGAATGTCCATAAAACAGAAACTAACAGAACATAATGGTAACACTTACAGCCAAATGTCGTTTGGTTCAAACCTAAATTTTAATATTTAATATATATAATATTTTCCCAAAGACAAAACATTCATACAAAGCAAAACCCATACTTAGTCAATATATTTTATTTTGATTTAAAGGGTTAGTTCACCCAAAAATGAAATTTCTGTCATTAATTACTCACCTTCATGTCGTTCCAAACCCGTAAAACCTTCATTCATCTTCGGAACACAAATTACGATATTTTTGATGAAATCCGAGAGGTTTCTGACCTTCCTATAGACAGAAATGTCATAACAAATTTCAAGTCCAGAAAGGTAGTAAAGACATCGTTAAAATAGTTGACGAGACTGCAGTGCATGGTTCAACCTTAATGTTATGAACGATTTTATTCAACAATTTCTTCTCTTCCCTGTCAGTCTCCTACGCTGTTGATGTTGTAAATACAGTGCAGAGTTTCGGGTTCTACGTCAGAACACTGGTTCAGTATTGGCTGACCCTGTACACATGAGCAGCACGTGAGAAGCACGCTGGCCGATAATGAAATTTTGTATGATATTGCAGTGCATTTTTTATGGAGGTCAGAAACCTCTCGGATTTCATCAAAAATATCTTAATTTGTGTTCCGAAGATGAACGAAGGTCTCACGGGTGTGGAACGACATGAGTCATTAATTACAGAAATTTCATTTTTGGGTGAACTAACCCTTTAAGCCCAAATATTAAGCCAATTAATTTCACTAGAAGCAAAGTAGAATTTTCACTTAAAGGTGCCCTAGAACTTCTTTTAAAAATATGTAATATAAGTCTAAGGTGTCCCCTGAATGTGTCTGTGAAGTTTCAGCTCAAAATACCCCATAGATTTTTTTTTTTTCATTTTTTTAACTGCCTATTTTGGGGCATCATTAACTATGCACCGATATATAGGTTGCGGCCCCTTTAATTCTCATGCTACCCCTCCCCCGGAGCTCGCGCTTTCCTTAAACAGCATAAACACAGTTTACACAGCTAATATAACCCTCAAAATGGATCTTTACAAGATGTTCGTCATGCATGCTGCTTGCATACATCGGATCATGTAAGTATAGTATTTATTTGGATGTTTCCATTTGATTCTGAATGAGTTTGAGGCTATGCTGCATGGCTAAAGCTAACATTACACACTGTTGGAGAGATTTATAAAGAATGAAGTTGTGTTTATGAATTATACAGACTGCAAGTGTTTAAAAATGAAAATACCGACGGCTCTCTTGTCTCCGTGAATACAGTAAGAAACGATGGTAACTTTAACCACATTTAACAGTACATTAGCAACATGCTAACGAAACATTTAGAAAGACAATTTACAAATATCACTAAAAATATCATGTTATCATGGATCATGTCAGTTATTATTGTTCCATCTGCCATTTTTCGCTGTTGTTATTGCTTGCTTAACTAGTCTGATGATTCAGCAGTGCACATCCAGACGTTCTGCCCTTGTCTAATGGCTTGAGCATGGGCTGGCATATGCAAATATTGGGGGCGTACACCCCGACTGTTACGTAACAGTCGGTATTATGTTGAGATTCGCCTGTTCTTCGGAGGTCTTTTAAACAAATGAGATTTATATAAGAAGGAGGAAACAATGGAGTTTGAAACTCAGTGTATGTCTTTTCCATGTACTGAACTCTTGTTATTCAACTATGCCAAGGTAAATTCAATATTTAATTCTAGGTCACCTTTAAGATAAAACTAAAAAAACATTTTTTGTAAATGTTTAATTTAGTTTACTTTTAAAGACAACTTCAAAATCCCATCAAAACCCACAATAATTTCTGCATTCAGTAAAGTATCAGTAGCCTATGTGTGCACATAAGATCTTTGGTGTCAAGCTAATTACCATTTAATTAAACAAAATTGCTTCTTTTATTTTTTTTTCTGTTGGGAGTGTAATTTGCTTTTAGACAAACTGAACAAAACTGGTTTAAACCACGGTTTTTGATTAGTCCAGTATAACAATGCACTTATAATGGGGTCGTTTCACATTTTCCAGTGTACATTTATGAGCAATGAACTCTCTTTTCCACACTCTTGCTTTTCATTTTATTGTCATTGCGGTGCACTACTTTAGGCCTATTTAATAGGACTGAGAACTACTGTAACATTTAATTGGCAGGAACTACCGTTATCCAAATGTCCAGGCTATCTTGTACAAGGCTGAAATTTAACTGCCTTGCATGCCTTCACTAGTTGCCAAAGGACTCTTCTAATGGTCAAATAATATTGATACAAGAACAAGAGCCAATGCCACTACACTGTGCATGTATTAGAACTGACAGTTGCGTAAAACATTTAATGGAACTGTGGAAAAGACTAGAGTACATAGGAGTGCATATAAGTAAGTGCCGTGACTGCAGTGCAATGATTCCCTGAGGATTAACACAGTATGATGCTGAATCTGAGCAGAGATTTAATGCATATTTCTTAACAGTACAGATGGTCTAATGGGTCCCAAATCTTACACCATCAAACTTCCACCAGGGAAATATGTCCTACAGATGGAGATAATGGCCATGTGCAGTATATGATAATGTTGTGGCTTAACTGGAGCTGTTAAATTGGTGCCCAGTGGATAAATTGCTTTGGGTGCACTTAACAAATCAGATGTTTTCTGATGCTCTAATGTGCTTTTCAGTGATTGCATAATGAATTTTGATATGCAATTACATCTTAGAATTACTCTAACTCATTAGAGCTCCATTAAAAATAGCATTGACATGAGACTAAATGTACACTACAAAAAACATGAAACATTCATTGAATGACAGTCTTTTATATGATTATTAATGCATTTATAAACAGAGATGCATACAGAATCATACTCTTATAGGGGAGGGAATACAAACAAAACAGAAGAGGAAAAATTAAGAAGAAAAGAGAAATCAAAAAGAGGAACAGTACATAGTAATAAATATAATTTATTAAATATTATTATTACAATGCAATCAAATTATTTTAAACTATTAAAATGTAAAATGTTATTATGTTAAATGTTATATTATTATTAAAAAATAATGCCAGTAAATGTACTCTGAGAAATATTCACTGTAAAAAGTGACATCCCCTATATTTATTTACTATCTATCCTAATTTAAGACTTTTTAAAAGTACAGATGTGTTGTTGGTGGCAATAAAAAGAAATGATGCACAGACAGAAAGCGTATTTTTAAAGTGATAGAAGAATTTTATCCCAGTGGGGATAAAACAGTCTAATAATAATTAAAAGAATTAAGTAAAATCAAGCAAGATTTGTTAAGGAGTTATATGTTTTGTGTATCATACTTTGGATTCCATCGCAACAGATTAAAAATCGATTAAATAGATTAAAGCGCGAGCACTGGAATTAGTCTCCGCCCACCTCCATAAAACACTTAGGCTACTGCAGATGATCATGGATTAGTGAAAGCACGCGCGTGAGGAATCAACTTCAGACTCGTGGACTGTCGTCAAAGAATGTAAGAATAATATTTTCACTGTTTTATTATCTTGTTACTGTCAATTTGGCAAAAGTTTAATCTTACAAATGAATTAAGGCGAGGCTGAGGTGGTAAGCTGCTCACGCGCAGATCGGTTTAATGGTACTTTAAATTTAGCTTGTTGAACAAACATGAATACCACAGTTTACCAAATATAAATCGCCTGTATAATCGTTTCATAGAAGTGAAATAAAAATTCGAATGAATTTTAATATGACTTCAGCCTTTATTGACTTCTATAACAGATAATTTTGTCAGAGATATTTGGCTAAATAAAGTTTAACATGAAAAGGTGGTTAGATAACATGCTGGGGGCAGGATGCTTGAGGACAGCGATCAGATCAGATCACTAGCCACGGTTTAAGCAGTCAGTCTACCAAAATAAGCCGTCTATACAGGTTTAAGACAGAGAAAGATCTTTCCCTGTCACTTGAAATGTAGTGATGGGGTCAGGGGTTTCATCACCGAAACCCCCATCCACACCTCCAGCCCAGAGTGCCAAATGTGGGACGACGTAAGTTTAAATGCGATTCTGTCTGCAACTGTTTTTGTGTATGTTTTAACAGTATTGTTTTTTTTATTTTAGCCTAATGTCTGGAAATGAAGAGCGCACTTTCATTGCCATCAAGCCTGATGGAGTGCAGAGGGGACTTACCGGAGAGATCATCAAGCGTTTCGAACAGAAAGGGTTCAAGTTAGTTGCTATGAAGTTAATCCAGGTAAATTAAATTAACAGTTTTAATCTAAATAGTTTATATTGGACTTACCTTTCCTTTTAATAGCCAACGAGTTCCTAACGAGTGCATCCAAGTACGTTAGGCGGTGAACACTCATTTGGTGTTGATAGATGGCGGTTACATTTAAAACGTTTTATTACATTTAATACGTTTATTTTATTTGTGAATGTATTGTGTGATGTAAATGTGACAAAAATGCAACAG
>RJVU01018281.1:1992765-2007433 GCA_003731715.1 Anabarilius grahami
TAGCAACGTTCTGTTTTCTCAGCATCTTCTAGTAGAAGGATGCTACTTTTTTGTGTATAATATATATAGCAAAAATGAAGAAGTAAAAATCCCACTGAAAATACATTTTAGGGGTACAATAATTAAATTATTGTATATATGTATATTTATAAAATATATTATGCTTTGTAATGAAAAATGTTTAAAAATATAATTGTATTACATCTATATAGGTTTTTATACTTAAAAGTTTAAAAGTACTAACTTTATATATTTTAGATTTAGAAAGCTCTATATATATATATTACATGGTTAGAAAATATGCCCTCAAATAAGTAAATATGCTACTGAAAATAAGTTGTAGGAGCAATTATTGTATTTAAATATTTATATTTTCTAGTTAATACAGTTTCAAAAAAATTATAATTGTATGTAATTGTATTGGAACTGCAGTTTAATTTGATTCTCTAAATGTTACATTTTTATTAAATTACTTAACAGATTAAAAACTATATATATATTAGATTTTCCCTTGTCTATAATTGTAGAAAACTCTATTTTTAGTGTGAGGGAACTTAAACTCTCTCAGACACACATTTGTTTAGGGGTTAAACCAATTAGTCATTCGTTGTGGTCTGCAAAGTTACATATATCCTGCTATATATATCCTCATGTGACCATCTCGTTACAGTAAACATGACCTCCAAATTAAGATTTTGTCACAAAAAAAGTTTTAGGTCAAAGGGGTATGTGGGATTAGCGGAGCTTTAATTCACAAAACTTTACAGGCAGCTGTCTTTTTTGCTTCTTTTCAATGCAGGCCGATGAGGATCTTCTGAGACAGCACTACGGTGACCTAAAGGATCGGCCTTTCTTCCCTGGGCTTGTCAGTTATATGTCCTCTGGCCCTGTCGTTGCTATGGTAAACCTATTTATATTTATTTTCCCCACAGTGCAGCTCTAGGGCACTTTGAATTTAATAATGTTTCTCCCTTATTGCTAATAAATATTCTTCCTACATTTCATGAAGGTGACTGTACTAATGTTATTTCTGTAATATATTTTTAGGTGTGGGAGGGTTTTAACATTATAAAAACCGGCAGAGTAATGCTCGGAGAGACTAATCCCATTGACTCCAAGCCTGGGACTATCCGAGGTGACTTTTGCGTTCAGGTTGCCCGGTAAGATCTCATACTGTATTCTAAAATATCATTTTGACAACTTTGTTTTAAAGTCCAACTGTAGTCACCAAAATGACATTTTTTTCCTGTGAAAAGAAATCAATGCCTTAAAATAGCTTGAATGTAACTGCTTCATTTAGTATACGTGGATCTATGAATATGATAATTAGCCCCGCCTCCTCTCAGATCCACTTGGTCATTTTACTGAGGTAAATGCTGTACAATAATATCACTTTTTACAACGTCGGACACATAACGGTAATTAATATAATTAGCCTTTTGCTACAACATCATCAAATAGCTTTAAACCGTGTTTTTGAAACGGTCTTTAGATCACTGCAGTTTTAAAAAGAAAATACTCAGCAATGGTGTTGACTTATGAATTTGCACATGTTTTTTCTTAAAGCATATTAAAAACACCACATAGACATATAAACAACATTAAAAACTTGATTTTCACCACAGGGGGACTTTAAAGGTTCCTAATTTTGGTTTGTTCAAAGATTTAGTCTGTCTATACCCCTCCTTTCCAAAAGCCTACTCTGCTCTGATTGGTCAGATGGCCGAGACTGTTGTGATTGGTCTACCGCTTACAGTGCATGTTGGAAAAGAAATGCCTATTACCATATCTGAATTTCAGCTCTGGATGCTTTCTTGGCATTTGATAAACAGTGATATGAACAGGTTTTTTTTGTATCAATTCCAGAGCGAGTCCTCATAATGACAGCTGGAAATTCAGCTTTGCCATCACAGGAATAAATTATATTTTAAAATATATTAAAACAGAAAATTTTAAACACTATTACAGTTTTTACTGTGTTTTCGGTCAAATAAATGTAGCCTTTGTGAGCATAAGAGACTTTAAAAACATTACAAACATCTCGACCACTAACTAGGATGCATCACTTTCATTTATTTACCTGCACTAGTCTTTGCTAATATTAAGTTGCTTTCGCTTCAGGAACATCATTCACGGCAGTGATTCTGTCGAAAGTGCCAACGCTGAGATCAACCTGTGGTTCAAACCAGATGAGATCTGTGACTACACCAAATGTCAGGACAGCTGGCTCAATGGCTGAACACCTTTTTCTGCACTTTTCTCCCTCTCTGGTGTTTCTGCTTGGATTCCATTCATTTTCATTTTTTCCAGTTTCTGGTGTTTGTATTTACAATAAAACGAAATCCTGTGAATTTGAGGGACACTTTCAGTGAGCTGGTACTATATAAAACAAATGCTAGAGCCATGACGACATGAGTCATGTAATTCAAGGATTGATCTCTTGACGATTTTATTTTATTAAACATTAATACTTCAAGTAGTTCAAATGGATGAATTAGAGGCTTATTTATACTTACTGTATGGTTGCCCCACTCGGGCAAAGCAATGAACCATGTGTCTAGTTTTTAACAGAGCAATGCCACACAAAGCACTGCAGAAAGGAATGAACTCAGGATATAAAGTACACAGTGCTCATATAAATGATACTGCAGCACCAGCAGTGCTGTTTTCATAGAGTCCTTTAAAATATAATTACGGCACATAATACAAAATCTATAATTCCAGATTGTTACTTCGAAAAAAAGCATGCAAGAACAGAATGGTCTTGTCTTCTCTCAGTTATTACATATACAATTCTTTTGAACAATGCAGTTTACATCAAACAGTTAGAGAAAGTCTCTTTCAGTCAAGTACTGTTTGTCTTACCAGTGTACAGTACATGCAGAAATAAATTCATACAATAAAAGATACATAGTGCATAGACCACATAAATGTGATAAAAGTGCACAAGAGTAAAAAAAAAGTGAATAGCCATTCAAGACTTTAAAGCTCCATTTGAACACTTCTTGTCCAATAGTTTGGTGATGTTTTTGTGTGTTTTAACCACATGGGCCCCAGTTTATTAAAATGCAAGTTCCCTTTTGGTCAGCTGAGCCAAAAAAATTTTTTAGTGCTTTGCAACAGTTTCTATTTTTGCCTGTCAATTTAAACCAGAGTGACAGCATTCACAAAGAGGGACTGTCCCTTTTTAACCTGACAAAACAAATAAATTATCATTCTGGTACAAAAATATATAATAGATGTAATCCATACAATGTTTTCTCTTTCCCAAAACACAATGGTTGTCAAAATATACAATTGCTCTATTAATGTGTTAAGAAAAGTCATGTTCTTAACATTTTAAGATCTAGCTGAATTGTTATGCAAAGCTTGAAACATACATGTACAGTGCAACTACAAATATACTGTACAACACTGAATCTGTTGGCAGGACACAAAGTTTCATTATAGTCAAACATACTTGGTCCATGAGGTTTGGGTCATTACACAACGATGTTGTCCGCTGAGCAGTTTTCTTGGTTATGTTTTGATCAGTTGAATAATTGCTTACTTTTAAACCAAATAAAAGGATCCTCTAGTCGACAGAAAACAAAATTGAAGAGTCATAAATCTCTTGAAACAGAGTTCAGGTTGTATCTCACTTAGATTTTACATCATATATCCATTTGCTAGAGGCCAACTGTGAGTCTTGATCGGAGCACAACAGGAAATTAAAGTGTCTCTGTTGGAAGAACTTTAATACAGTAGATCTCAACAGTAAGTGCTTACATTCTGCAATCTTCACTGCAGATATCCTGTCCGAGCAAACCGAAGATGCAGAAAGCAACAATTTGGTAAGAGGAGATGTGAAAGTGGATCTTTTGTGGAAATTTGAGACAGGATCTACCCAACAGATGCACCGTAATCCATTGCAACTAGTATCTTAAATTAGCTAATTGAATTCAACTGTTAAAACCAATACTTATAAGCAGAACAACCAAAGTGTGTCGTAAACAAAGTGTGAGAAGTTGCTTGTCTACAACATCCAGAAGCTTGCATGTGAAGGCCCCAAGCAAAGGTTATAGGAATTACAGTAGGTCAATCCAACATGGCTTCCAGCTGGTCAGCAAGATCATCGAACATGTTCCCTATATCATCAAGAATGTTCCCAGCTGACTTCACTGTGTTAATGCCCCTGAGAGGAAGAAGAACAAGAACAAGGTTGAGTAGGTTTAATATGGAGGTAATGTGGTTTATGTCTTAAAAAAGGAGTGTGTTTACACTGACAGCAACCTGCAGTCATTTTATATTTCTAGGAGAGTTAGCGATTTTCAGGATCTTGAGCGACCATCGGCGATACGGTGTAGGCGTACAGTTTCCTACGAGATACACTTGAACTGAACTTTCAGTGTGATAGATGAACTGGAGGTAATATTAGCCACAAATATATAGTGAAAATAACCATTTTTATTTAAAATAATAATATATTATAACATACACTAGCATTTAAAAGTCTCGAGTCTACAAGATTTATTTAGCAAGGACAGTACATTTACATTTTTACAAAAGATTTCTATTTCAAATCAATATTGTTCTTTTGAACTTTATTCAAAGAATCCTTAAAAACAAGTATATGACAGTTTCCACATAAATATTAAGCAGCAAAACTGTTCAGCGATGATAAAATTAAGAAACATTTATTGAGCACTAAATCAGCATATTAGAATGATTTCTGAAGAATCATGTGAAACTGAAGAGTAATGATTCTGAAAATTCAGCTTTGCCATCAGATGAATAAATTAAATTTTAAAATATATTAAAATAGAAAACAGTTTTTTTAAATGGTAATAATACTTCACAATTTTACTGTATTACTTTGTTCAAATAAATGCAATCTGGGCCTTTTAAGAGACTTCTTTCAAAACTTAAAAAAAACCTACTTTTGAACAGTAGCATATTACTAAATTAATATATGAATAATATTATGAAATTAATATATTAATTACACCGCTAAGGTCTTGTGATAAGACCACTGTTTAAGACTGTTTTAAATGTTTATCAACGACTAATATTTCCATTATTTAAGCAAGCAATAAGGTACGAGAGGCTGTGCTGTATCGTGAATAAGTCACGGCGGGAAGTGGAGTGTCTGCAACCCCTTCAGCCGTGACTTATTCACGATACAGCACTAGCCTCGAGTACCTTATTGCTTTTATAAAACGGTCACCACACAATACAAATATTAAAGCCAAAAATATGTATCAATGCAACTTTCATGAAGTAAACTTTCAATAAAAGCCTTTCTTCCGCCAGAAAAAAATTGTCCCTGACCGTGAACAGCAACAGAGGTTACATTATTACGCCATTAGATGGCAGCAAAGACTGCCTTTATGAGTGTGTTAGTCAGAACCGTTGAGTGAAGTGGTCATAGCCTTGTTTTATCGTGAATAAAACACAGCTATTGACCAATCAGTATCAAGGACAGGAACTAACCATTTTATAAAAATTTTTTAAAAAAATAGGAGTCTAGTATATAGTATATAGTGTCTACATCGCAGTAGTTAGTATACTAGTACACCAATCTAAACGTAGTCAGGAGTGGGGTTACCCTATGTAAAACACACTGACTGGGGGGTTTATTCTTAATTAGCATATGCTACGCTATGAGCTAAATCTGTTCAAAATGCAAAATAAGGTTCAATGCGGACAGATTGACCAGCAACACTGCTGACAGTGGATTTGTTGTGATAAAATAGGAGGGGAGTCAAATGAAAGTCTAAATTGTTGAGACACCATCTGTCTCTGTCTGCGAGATAAGGACATCAACAATCTGTCTTCATCGCAGCCAAAACGATCAAAGAGTCAAAGGAAAAACAGGCACTAGTTTTAGGGAGATCACTTATTGCTAGATTTCCCAGCAGGCTTGTCGTGACAAGTGGTCATTCAGTCATTATAGTACCATCTGCAAGGCTGTCTCATCGAAATACAGAATTTCCTCTACTGTGTGAAAAAAGGGGATTCAAGCTGCTTAATACTTTGACAGAGGACAGATACAAAGAGACAAAAACAAGTGGTTTGTGTTACCTTTCTGCTGGATTTTCCTGAGCCAATTTCTTCTCGACAACTTTAAGTGCTGCCTCGAGAGACGTGCTGGTTTGCTCAAGTCGTTTGTGGACCAACACGTCCTGGCCTTCGGTCACAGCCTGTGTCTTTCCTGCCAGTTTTGTTTGAGGTGCTTTGTTTGGAGGACAGTGAGCTAGAGGACTGCAGGGAGGTGAAATGGCAAAGGCCACGTTCTGTACGACATTGACTGTCACTCCTGAAGAAAATTGACGACAGCCAAAAGGAGGAGATAGAACACTAAATTTAGTAAGAGCATAAACATTGGTTTGCAAGTTAATATATATATATAAACATGGGCAATTGAGAATCCCAGGGCTGATTCGATAGTATTAATCAGTGTTGTTATCATTAACTGAAACAAACTATTATTAATTATTTTTGGTAATTGAAATAAAGCTGAAATAATATATACATATTGCATGGAAGAAAAAAAAAAATTGCAGCTATGAACTAACTGTCATAAGAATATTAGTAGACTGTTAGGTTAAGGTTAGTAGAATAAGTTTACATGTACTTGCAAAGTTATTTATTGTCATTTTTGAGACATTGCCAGACATTTTTGAATGGTAGTGCATGTTTGTTAGTAGTTATGAATGTGTTTAAAACAAAATCTATAGAATAACACAAGACGCGTCACTCGTATTGTTTTGAATGGGAGAAAGTGCAACGCGCAATATGGCGAAATAAGTCCCCCCTTCTAAATAAGAGCCAATCGGTGGTAAAGTAATGGTAAAGGTGGTAAAATGGTAAAGTCATCGCATCACTGCAGCGGCAGTTAGAAGCAGGTTCCAGTCAGACGCGCGCCTCAGAAATGAGACGCAAGAGACGCGCACTTAGGATTGCGCACGTGCATTAGCTTGATCCAGCTTGAAAAATACAGTTTTTTGTCATGATTCGAAACAAAATTTATCAGACAGATGTTGTCAGATTTTATTGGTGATTTCAAATATGAAATGTAATCGAAAGCTTGGCACACAGCTTGAGAATTTGATGTTTCCCCATTCAAAGAGATAGGAGCTGCACTTGCATGCCCAAGAGGCGTTTCTAAGATGGCCGCCCAGTGAAATTGTCTAGTCTTAAAGGGACTTTGTTTAAAATAAAAATAAATGTTATTTTCTCACTTTAAATAATAGCCTTAACAGGTTGCAGTACCTGAGGTTGCTGCAGCAGAATGGCGTGTGGGCTTAGAAGGGGTGGGAGGTTTGTGTAGAAATCCTGGTTTCGGAGTGAGGCCCGATTTATAAGGATTTTGTGTCAATCCACCATTCTGCATGCGTTGTGAGACCATCTCGGTCTCTGTGGCCCTTTCATTTCCTATTTGCATGCTGGTGCCCTGACCCGTCATCTGCAGTTCTTTTGGCTTGTGTCTCCTTTTGACCGTGTCTGATTCCTTTAAGTTAAACTTAGGCACCTCTAGGGACGATTTGATAGATTGTGCCGGCTTCAGAATTTCAACACCGGCCTCAGACTCGATCTTAGCAGGTGCTATTTTGGTCCTTTGTTTGATGGTAACTTTGCCCTCTTCAGCGAAAGGTATACTCTCCTGTGAGGATGTTGAACATTGTTGGTTCCTCAGAGGGCCAGAGTTTTCATCTGCAGGATTTTCTCTGGCATGCTTTGTTTCATACGTTGAAGATTCACTAGTGGTCCTCCTACGGTTCCCCATATTTTTTGGTGGGGTGGCTGGCGACATGGCTTTAAAAACTGGGATGTTGCATGTCTTATTGGGGCTACCTGTATTGTTCTCCAGCCTGGCTGCAATGCTTCGGACATTTCCTGCACTCTCCGTTTCGACTCCGCTTGCAGTTACCCCACTTGGGGCAGAGCTAAGTCGCTTTGGAGGGGGAGGAGGAGGACCTTTCCTCTTGGCACGTATGGCAAAGGAATGACTGCGGCCCACTTGACGCTCACTGGAGCCGTAAGACTGTTGGCTGCGGCCGGGTTTGCGAGTAAGCGTGGCATACGATGCCACATTGGCGGACGTTGTCGTAGGGGCTGAGATGTCATCTTCATCATTCTCTCCATCCGACATAGCATAGCGTGAAAGACTTTGAGTTCGCTTTTTGGACCTTGATGTGTCTCCGTTTGGCTGCTGGGGTCTGACTGGACCTGGGCTTCTCATGTTGGCATTGCAGTTTTGATGCTGCAGATAGCTGAAGCCCCTCTGATGAGGTGATCCATGATGGGGCTGAGAGGGAGAAACCACCGGTCTGGGTTTGGTGAGGACGGGTGGGTAAGCAAAGCGTGCTATTTTACTAGTGATTGTGGGTGGCGTCTTTGCTGGACTGCCAGATAAGGGGTGATTAGGTTGTGGCAACACCGTCGCCATTTTGACAGGTGATATTTGGTTTCTATCCTGAGATTCCATAATGGCATATTGTTCCTTGCTGGGACTGCTGTCCATACTGCCCAGACTCTCTTGTGAGCGGCTGTGGGGGGTTACCGATGCCATTGGGCGTTCTTGAGACCGTCCTGACCCTCCTGACCTTGTACCAATGCTTTCTTGACTAAGACGCATGGCTGTTCCACTCACGTTGCTGAGACCATCTTGGCCTCCGCTGTATCCGCTCCGAGCCATGGCATTTTGTAGCTCAACACTCAGCTCGCTGTCCTGGAAGGTGAGCATCTTTGGTGATAGAGGGGACGAGGGGCAGTCGGAGCTGTCGTGGTGCTCGATGGCCACCAGCTCGAGGGCGGGGGGAGCTCTCCTGTGCTGTAGCATCGCCTGCCCCTCGGCCTGGTTCTTACGAGCCTTCTGTATGTCACTGAGCTTCTTAACAGCAAGCATCAGCTTCTTCTGATGGCCTGTAGATAAACAATGTTAATTCACAGATATACTTTTAGGAAAAATACTTTGGAAAAAGAAATGTGGTTTTGGAATCTAATGTATATGGGCATTAATGACATTTTGTTAATTCACAGTCGTTTATCTGGTGTATACTTAATCTGAGTGGATCATTTAAATACATTTGTGCAACACTATCCACACTACCGTTTAAATGTTTGGGGTCAAGAATTAAATTAATACTTTTATTCAGCAAGAATGCATTAAATTGATCAAAAGTAACAGTAAAGACATTTATAATGTTACAAAATGCTTCAATTTCAAATAAATACTGTTCTTTTGAACACTTTTCAACTTTAATAATAATGTAAAAAAAATCGTAATGTTAATCAGCATATTTGAATGATTTCTGAAGAATCATGTGACACTGAAGATGCTGAAAAATCAGCTTTGTCATTGCAGGAATAAATGACATTTTAAAATATATTAAAATAGAAAACAGCTGTTTTAAATGTAATACATTTAATGTATTTTTGATCACATAAATGCAACCTCGGTGAACAAAAGGGACTTTTAAAAACCTAAAAAAGTCACTTAAAAGAAACAATTTAAACAGTAGTGTATCTATCAATCCACTTACCCAGCTTAATGATGCCAATTTCCTGTAGATCCTCCCATGTGATATCCTGCACTATGCTGATGGAGTCATATCCATTCTCTGCTAGCTTTTTCTGGTACTGTGGCAGCCCAATAGCATTGAGCCATTTCCCAATATCAGACTGAAATAAACAGAAAAGTATGATTCTCCTATATTTTATTGGATTAAATCGACAATGCTTCTGTTGGTTAGTTCACCCAAAAATAAAAATTCTGTCATTATTTTTTCACCCTCATGTTGTTCCAAACCCGTAAGACTTTTGTTCATCTTAGGAACACAAATTAAGATCTTTTTAATGAAATCTGAGAGTTTTCTGTCTCTCCATTGACAGCTATGCAACTACCATTTTCAAGCCCAGAAAGGCAGTAAAGACATCACTGATGTAATCCATGTGACTCCAGTGATTTAACCTAAATTTTATGAAGCGACAAGTTCACTTGTGTAAAAAAAACTATTTACCAATTTATTTACAAAATATTAATCTCCAACGCGCATTCACACAACAATGTCTGCTCTCTCGTCAAACACAACATGCATGCGTCGCAGTGCCTTCGTGAACGTGTTGGAGATTAATATTTTGTAAATAAAGTGATAAATTAAGTTTATTTGTGCAAACAAAGCACTCAACACACTCTACTATACAATAGTAGTTGTGTAGGCTTTCAATGGAGGGACAGAAAGCTCTCAGATTTCATTCAAAAAACCTTCAACTGTGTTCCGAATATAAACAAAAGTCTTACGGGTTTGGAGCGACATGAGGGTGAGTAATTGATGACAGGATTTTCATTTTTGGGTGCACTAACCCTTTAAGGATATAAAACTCAATGTTTGTGATATGAATTTAACGATTATCTGTTTATTACGTACTAAAGTTCTCATTAGGTGTGTCATAACCTTGAACTTGTACAGCACATGTATGCAAATAATTAAAACCGTTTATATGAAAATATAGCATTGAATTACTGGAATGTAATCCGGCAACCAGTCTGGGATATTCAAGTTGCTGATCTCCATAGAGATCTTCTTGCGATGGCCAGGCTTTGTAACGCCAATAGCAGTGAGATCCTAAAACCATACAAAAAAAGACTGATACACTTACAAAATTAATAGTTAAAAGCATCTCAGAATGCATGTTCAGTGAGTATGTTCAGCTTTGATATCTATATTTGTCTATATTTGATATGCAGTAGAGAATATTAATGCATTGGGCCAGAAATGCAGCAGGATGCAAACATAAGCCTGTGTACCTAAATGCTGATACACCAAATGATGGCTCACCTCAGGGGTCATTCTGCTGATTGTGGGCACATCATAACCAGCAGTGAGGAAATTCGATGTGTACTGCTCAAGCTGAAACTCACAGAGCCACTGGTAAATAGCCTCAGCATCCTAATACAAAGAAATGATTGAGCATTATGCATAAAAGCAGAATCGGTCATCACGTTAAGATACACAGGTCATTTAGATGTGAAAATGCTAATAGGCGTACTATTGAAAACAAAAGAAAAGATATAGCTGCAAACAGCAATTACGGGGCCAAGCACAAAAGTGGAACAAAAAGCCAGCCAACATGGCTGTGAGCATCAGACCAGCTGCAACAGTGAGTAATTAAAGACCTATTCAGATCATTTTAGGCAAAAGAGCTGAAAAATGATAAATACAGTCAATAATAAAGATTTACTGGTTTATCACTTTCGACCAATAGGTGGCGCTGTGACCAAATTAATGTGGTATGGTCAGAGTAGGCTGACAGTGACATTTGAAAAGTTTGGTGTCAATATATAAAAGCATTGCAGAGATACAGACTCAACAGTCATTTTGGCATCAAGCCCCTAATTCGTTGCTGCGGTATACAAAAAAGGTTTTGCTCATCAACACTAAATCCATAACTTTTTGCAGGCATGGTCTGAAGATGATACGATTTGATTTTGGTGAAAATTGGACCAACGGTCTAGGAGGAGATTGAAAAAGTATGATTTAAAAGAAATCAAAGTGGTGGAGAGGAATTTTTTGCTGACTTTGGCAAAATTGGTATCAATGTTTTCAGAATGACCCACGGAATCTATTAAGACCAGTCTCATTACAATAGACCACATTTATATAAAGCTATTAGCATTTTTTTAATTTTTTTTATTTCATTATAAAGTTTGACCACAAGGAGGCTCCGTTTCAAAACCTTTTGAGTACCTTGAGAGCATCTGCCGATGGCACATACTGAGTTTCGTAATGGTACACCACAGTATTCATAAAATATAACCTTTTTTATCATAATACTGTATTGTAGTTAATGGCAATGTCATATTTTGTTCAATTATAGCACCACCAAGAGGCACAATCCCACCAATTTTTTTATGTGTCCTCAGAGTGAGCCCATACTTCTGTGTCTCAAATTTGGTGAACATATATCTCGTTTCGTTTTGGAGTTAAAGACCTTTATATTTATGAGAACATAAAAAATGACCCATGGAAGACTTTGTTTAGATTGTTTTGCCACTTCCTATCAAAATTTTGACATTTGGGCTAACACATTTGGTTAACCAACTAAGGTTCCGTGTTTCCTACGCTGGTTTCGTCTCGATCGGAGTAATGGTTTTGAAGATATTCGCAATTGTTTTTTTAAGCGCTAAATCACCACTTCACACAAACCGCAAGTCGAAACCTAGCATGTTTGGTATCATTGGACTCGATAAGGATTCAGGAGTCTAAGGATGTGACTCCCGTGAAAATAAGTCAACCACCTCAAAAGTTATAAGCATATGAAAAACAATTATCCACTAGGTGGCACTAGTCCGAAACATCTCAAGCTCCTTCAGGGCATTGTGCTGATGACCCATACAGAGTTTCGTAACAATATGCTAATGCATTCATAAAATATAGCATTTTAGCACAAAATTCAAATATTCGTAATTTAATACTAATACTAATAATAACAACTTAGTACTGCTTAATAGTAATTTATTATTATTATTACTATTATTATTATTATTCAGTTTTGTGTAAAAAGATTTGTCTGACAAAATGAGAAAGTAACGCAAAAAACAGGTACATCCATCACACTGGAAATAAAAGGTCAAATCAAGCACATTGCACTGAGTTACAGTCTTTTTGTTGAAAATTGACAATTTGCATCTGGCTCACAGTATATATATTACATTGTAAAAATAATAAATATTGTATATGGCAGTATGCTGTTCTGCTTTGGCCTCACCTTGCCATCCAGAAGTGGTGGATGGATGACATGTTGTTCTCCAGGTCTGGAGCTGCTCAGTGGAATCCTCCGTCCAAGAGCACCTAAAGCGCACACACACATATTTCTGTTGGTCATAGACTCAGCTATTGTCTTAGGCTTTGGAGTATGGACTCACGGAGCAGTCTTTCAAACATGTTATTGTACGTGCATGTTTATAAATCAGTGTGCTGATGGAGTACATGTTTCAGCAGAAAAAAATGTTCTCCTGTGACCTGAGGCACTGTTATTTTCATCTTCATTAACAATGGATCATACCAGAACAGCGCAATCACTGACATTTAGAGATGAGGATTTAAGACCTAAGGCTGTTTTGATGAGTGATTCTGAAAGTATGTGTTCATGTGAGAGACAGACATGCATATACGTTTTATGATAACAAACAGTACCTTTGTGTAACTAAAGAAACTAAAGCTACAAGGCTATTCAATAATAAAAATCCTTATAATGACAACTCATTAACTTGTAAATAAGAACGAAGATAAGATTTAATCGATATGTAGCTTTTTAAAATGTCCACAGTGGCAATAACATGCATGTGAATATGCCTCCATTTAACTCACCTTCATAAGAGAAGCTGATTTTAGGAGCGTTTCTTGATCTCATGCTTATTTTTAGATCCTTCAAGTAAAAGCCACTACAAAAACACTCTTGTGTCCGTGTCATTGATAATCTTCTCTCCCTCTCAAATTCTCCTCTTTTCCTTGGTATTTCTGACTTGCACACAACTTTGCCTCCGTTGTGTCCTTCCCTCCTACTGAAATCTGACACTTCACAGTATCAGTCTTTAAGTAAAAATTAGCAGGTATTTTATTAAGCTGCCTTGCATTTATTGTGGTTTTGGGAGGAACCTTTTTGTTACTTTTAAACAGTAATAGATGTATGAAATTATTTATTTATTTATCTATTTTTTGCGGGGTTTGGGGGTTTAATGAACACACAGGGCTGAGGTGACATTTGTATTACACCATTCTCTGAATATGTCTTTTTCATGGGCAAGACGCAACATGTAGACATGCTCAAGGATATAACAAATTATAAGAGTTAGCTAGAGGAGAGTGCAAAAGTCTTTTATATTTAAGGCATCGCACTTTCAATGAGTGTCTTTCAACTTTAATATACAGAGGCACTAAAATGTATTTGGACACTTAAGACATTTCTGTCATTAATTACTCACCTTCATGTCTTTCCAAACCTGTAAGACCTTCATTCATCTTCGGAACACAAATTAAGATATTTTTGATGAAATCTGAGAGGTTTTTATCTCCCATAGAAAGCAACAAAATTACCACATTCAAGGTCCGGAGAAGTAAAGACATCATTAAAATAGTCAATGTGACTACAGTTGTTCAACCTTAATGTTATGAAGCGACGAGAATACTTTTTGTGCGCAAAAAAAAAAAAGGGGAGACTTTATTCAACTATCTCTTCTCTACCGTGTCAGTCTCCTACGCAGTTGACGCAGTGACTTCCATGTTTACGTCTGAACGCCGGTGTTCTGATGGAAGCTCTGCAATGTGTCTTCAAGGTAAATTACGTAGGAAAATGACAGGGTAGAGAGAAAATTGTTGAATAATGTCGTTATTTTTGTTTGTTTTTTGCGCGCAAAAAGTATATATTAATGATCCCGACTGTTACGTAACAGTCGGTGTTATGTTGAGATTCGCCTGTTCTTCGGAGGTCTTTTAAACAAATTAGATTTATATAAGAAGGAGGAAACAATGGTGTTTGAGACTCACTGTATGTCATTTCCATGTACTGAACTCTTGTTATTCAACTATGCCAAGGTAAATTCAATTTTTGATTCTAGGGCACCTTTAATATATAATTATATAAAAATATTTAATCTTGCATTAGATATTTAATAAAATATTAA
>RJVU01018281.1:2015219-2037560 GCA_003731715.1 Anabarilius grahami
TTGGTGAGACATGTTTCAAAAACATTTTAAAAAAAAAATCTGCTAAACCCCAAGCTTTTAAACAGCAGTGTAAATAATAATTTTATTATTTATTAAATAAATAATAAAATAAAAGTGAAAAAAATAAAATGACATTTTTAAAGGAATTGTTCACCCAGAAATGAAAATTCTGTCATCATTTACTCATCCTCATGTTGTTCCATGTCAAACTGTTTTTCTCCATACAATAAATATAAATGGGGTCTAAAACAACATTGGACTTTCATTGTACATACATACATACATACATACATTACATACATACATTACATACATTACATACATACATTACATACATACATACATACATACATACATACATACATACATACATACATACATACATACATACATACATATATTTTGCATTCCACAGAATAAGACAGTCATACAGGTTTGGAATGACAGAATTTAAATTTTTGTGTCAACTATCCTTTTAACATGAAAGACAAAAGTTTGTTTTCTCTCCTTACGTTCCTTTCAAAAACATGACACGGACCTGGGGAGGTTTAAGCATCCTGATGAGATAAAACGGGTGGGTGAAACACCCCAGCACAATTAGATAAGTGGTTGGGTCTTAATCTGGCTGTTTTGCCTCCATCATGTCCTCTTCAGCAGTATTGAAGCAGGAGCTTAGAACGGAGGCTAATTTTGTGCGAGCAGCAGGATGTTGATGCTGTGACATGACAGAATGCTGAGTCTGCCGCTGCACTCGCTCTCGCACACAGAAAAAAATACCAGTCTCATTTCAGGGAAAGATTTTCTGCTCAGGCCCTAGCAATCATAGGCTGGCTCCCCCTTTCATGGAGGCACAGGGCTCTAAAGCTGATCCGCCTGCCCCAATATGTTCCTGTTAATCCCATTAGAGTGTGTGTCTGCGTATGCCTTTATCAATGGACTACATGTCCACATGTCTATACAAGAATTTATGAGAACTGCACTAGTTCAGTATGCATTATTTTGATATGCATACTGTGGGATACAAATGTCAGAGAGCACATTTAAATCTGGGATTCAAATTCTATTTTAAACCTGAAAATAAAGAAAAAGTTGCAGGATTACGAAAGATAAAAAAAATAAATGTTATTAAAAATAATTCAGCACTACTTCTAAGTCAAAAACGAATGCAGCTTTCTTTAAAGCAACAGGGATTTTAAGTCAAATTTGCACTCAAAATGTTATGCTGATAATATAATTCAGAATGAAAAACATTTTATTGAAATAGAAAACATCCCTAGAGGAAAAAATTAAAAATTAAAAAAATACAGTAACTGGCTTTATCTTTGGTGGGAAGTGTCGCCAAGTAGATAGGTTATCATACACTTGACAATAGACCATATTTTTGTAGGTGAAATAAATGCTTGAGTATGTTGAACAAAAAACATAGATTTATCAAATATACCTGATCTGCGGCTAATGACCTCTACGATGGAGGGCGGGAAGAATCCTACACGGTCAGTGCCTCTCTGACTGTCATGGATGTGACCTTTCCAACGTCCATCCATGTGCTGTTCTAAGACCTGGAACAGACCAATAAGATCACAGGATATTCTGGACCAAAAGTTCTTAAATTGTGTCCTAACCAGACGCACCGCGACACACAATAAAAGGAATATTTTCTATGTTAATCAGCGTTTTTGTCCCAACCAGCCGCGACAGTCACAGTATGTAATGTTAATAATGTTAAAAAAAGTAATATTTATGAATTTGATTATGTTCCAATCCATTTCGTTGTGAGTGTTCAGTCGCGTTGTTTCTGGTGTGGATAGACAAATTGCTTGTCGTGGAATCTAGGACACGGTGTTAGAATGCTTGCACATTTTATAAAATTCATAACAGTCTTCTTTAACCCTTTTTAGAGAATTTGAGCTAATTAGACTTTTACTTTTATTTTTGTGTGTAGTCATTTTAAATAATCTATGATTTAATTATAGCCCTCTGTGTACCCTTCACTATTCAAAGCTAAATGACCTTTGTGTCATCTAGTTTTAAATAATCTTCTAACCTTTTTTCCTAACCTCATGGTCAAGCCTGTGATCGTTTCCTCATTTGACCGAACAATGCAGTAAATTAAGTCAGTTGACATTCCACACATGGCAGAGATGACCTGTGTAGCAATGAAAGTCAGTGCATTTGACTGACACGAAATTGTGTTTCAAGTGGACCTAGAAATAGATACTAAGAATAAATTTGCTGTTTACATGCAGCGGCTGTCTGAGTTTTTTAGAAGTCGATTCAATAAAAGAAATGTGCAAATCAGGTAACATGCCCCTGATATGATTGCATGCCCAACGTGAAGCAGAATAAATAAACACATGGACATGCAACATTGATTTGGGTTGAAATAATTCTATTATCCTACTTCACTGAAAACAATAGTTTTAATCATTTGAATTGGTCAATTGCAGTGTTGTTATTGTTAGACAAATTAAAATTAAGTATTATTGAGCACCAAAAAAGCTATAAATAACTTTTAGCAATCATTTTATCATAATTTGATGAATAACTACTGCCAAGAGCAAAAAAATATCTTAAACATTTATTTGGAATTCAATTTACCACCTTCTTTTGCAGTAAGCAACAGCACAGTGCTATTTAGACCAGGCAAATAGTGCTGAGTTTTGTGAAAATGTGCAATTTACTATATAATTTAATAATAAATCATTTATATAAAATGGGGACATGTTTGTGAGGAAAAGAATGACAAATACTCATGGTTAAGTGCTATTTCAGCATTTTAGTGCCAGGGTAAACTCAAATATTGGTGATTAGTAAATGGGAACTCGCACTGCATTCTAGGACGCTAATGGGGAATGCCTCAGCATGACCGGTGTCTAAAGCACGTGTTAAAACGTGACAATAGTATTAGCCGGCGACAGCCTTTTGACATCACTACTAGTGTATAAAAAGGCCGCCTAGAGAACATGACATCCTCTTCTTCATCTTCAGGGAATGTTGGAGTACCTGTGAACGTCAATATCACGAAGAAACACTTTGCCAAGCGTTTTCGGGAAGAGTGTGCATCTGGTGCACTTTGTGCATGAGTGAGGACCACGCTCGTTTAGTTCTCAAGGGAGCTGAATGCGCACATTGTGAGAATTTCTCAATGAAACTCAGTTCGCGTTGTCCATATTCTACACAGATGTTGGACATGCTTTTGGGTGGAACACATTTGACTCTTCAATGAAGCTGGAATGTGCTGGGTAGGATGCATTCGCAAAACTATCTACAGAGACAGGTAAGGAGCTTTGTCTTTTCTGTTCTCTCCTGAGGGATAGTAGTTAGCGTTTGCATGAGCATGTTCGGCTCTCGAGGGAGTTGAAGGCACTCATAGCGATGCATTTGTAGCTGTTCTCATTTGAACGTAGCGTGCCTAACTCCCGAGGGGGTTAAATGCACGTTGTGCGATGTGGTCACTGTGATTTGTTCCACCCAGGCTTGATTCTCTCTGATGGGATGAGAGTTGCAGTGAGGCACCATTGCTGTTAGGCACCATTGCTGTGAGGTGGGGTCGAGCGGGGGGTTTAATTTGATATCTCATTCTGAGGAATTAGATTTAGAAATAAAATTTCTCTGAGGTTGCAGCCGCTGCCTTCAGAGGTTGGGGTTTAAGCAGGCTCCTTTATGAGCTTTTAAATTATAGCGTTTTGCTGAGGCCTCCGCTCTCCTGAGCTCCAGCTAGACAGTACATCAAGTGTGCCAGCCCTCTGTAAGGCCGTCTTGGTAAACTTTGTAAACTTGGTAAAAGTTGTTTTGCAGAGACCTTCGTGCCCTGTAGCTTCAATGTAGCAATGTTAATATAGGATTCAGTCTATTTTACAGGCACTCCCTATTAAGCTTCCTCTAACTAGCTAGTCTTCAGGTTAAGCGCTGTTAGGGCGCTTCTCATTTTTAGAAAATTCCATATTTGTGGCCTCCGCTCCCTGGAGCTCCTCATAAATAGGAAGTTGTATAGGAATAGGAGACTCTGTGACTACTTTGTCTTGTGATAAATTAATTAGGAGCCTCCTCTCTAGAGCTTTATACAGAAAGCAGTAATAGGGATCCTCCTGTGTTAACTTTTTTGGGGGTTGAGTGTTGTTAGGCTTCCTCTCATTATAAAGTCATTCTGTTGTATTAATATATTGGCTCTTGGAAGTTTCTTAGGAAATGCTTTTGCTAGAAGGCTTTTAGGTCTCCTCTGTCATTCTGGCCGAAACCTCTGCTCTAAGAACTTTGCCACACAGTAGTTTAGAGTAGTAGGCTCTTTTGGAGCTTCCTCTGGTACTGTTTTTTACAATAAACACTATTATGCCTAATTTTAAAGAGTCCTTTTGTTGAGGCTTCTGCTCGCAAAACTTTCCATTAGCCTCCTCTGTGGACCTTTTGCTGCTAGAGATTAGATTCACTATTGAGTTGTTGGGCCTCTTTGGCTACGTTTACATGCACCAATTTTCATCAATCCGAATGAATTGAATCCGATTGCAGATCTGTTTACATGTACTCTAAACATTGTAATCTGATTCAAATATCCGTTTATATGTGTTTTATATACATTCCGATTAAAACTTTTGCGCACGCGCTCTGCGTGTGACGTCATATCAATCACACTTCAACAGACGATGATTATGCATCGACGATAGTCAGATATTGGCAAAAGCATCATATCTTGGCAATATTATGAGGATTTGGTATTTCCAATTAATGTAGGCATGTTACATTCTTCTTCTAGTCTATTATTATAACTATTAGGTTCGTCTTTTATTATTAAATTAATATTATACGTGCTGTGAGGATAATAAAAGATTAGGTTATTAGCTAGGCTATCTTTGAAAATGTTTTAAACATTTTTTTAGGTCTATTATACAATGAATTATAGGCTATAATATTTCCTAACACTGCAGTCATCAATGAAAATTAAGCGCAGCTTTACTTCAAGCAAGTCAGCCGACTTTATAAAAAAAAAATTAAAAACTTGTTTAACACGAAATACTATTCTCATCTGTTTCACTAGCCTAAACAGGTGCTGGTCATATAATTAGAATATCATCAAAAAGTTGATTTATTTGACTAATTCCATTCAAAAGGTGAAACTTGTATATTATATTCATTCATTACACACAGACTGATATATTTCAAATGTTTATTTCTTTTAATTTTGATGATTATAACTGACAACTAAGGAAAATCCTAAATTCAGTATCTCAGAAAATTAGAATATTGTGAAATGGTTCAATTTTGAAGACACCTGGTGCCACACTCTAATCAGCTAATTAACTCAAAACACCTGCAAAGGCCTTTAAATGGTCTCTCAGTCTAGTTCTGTAGGCTACACAATCATGGGGAAGACTGCTGACTTGACAGTTGACCAAAAGACGACCATTGACACCTTGCACAAGGAGGGCAAGACACAAAAGGTCATTGCAAAAGAGGCTGGCTGTTCACAGAGCTCTGTGTCCAAGCACATTAATAGAGAGGCGAAGGGAAGGAAAAGATGTGGTAGAAAAAAAGTGTACAAGGAATAGGGATAACCGCACCCTGGAGAGGATTGTGAAACAAAAGCCATTCAAAAATGTGGGGGAGATTCACAAAGAGTGGACTGCAGCTGGAGTCAGAGCTTCAAGAACCACTACATACAGACGTATGCAAGACGTGGGTTTCAGCTGTCGCATTCCTTGTGTCAAGCCACTCTTGAACAACAGACAGCGTCAGAAGTGTCTCGCCTGAGCTAAAGACAAAAAGGACTGGACTGCTGCTGAGTGGTCCAAAGTTATGTTCTCTGATGAAAGTACATTTTGCATTTCCTTTGGAAATCAGGGTCCCAGTGTCTGGAGGAAGAGAGGAGAGGCACACAATCCACGTTGCTTGAGGTTCAGTGTAAAGTTTCCACAGTCAGTGATGGTTTGGGGTGCCATGTCATCTGCTGGTGTTGGTCCACTGTGTTTTCTGAGGTCCAAGGTCAATGCAGCCGTATACCAGGAAGTTTTAGAGCACTTCATTCTTCCTGCTGCTGACCAACTTTATGGAGATGCAGATTTCATTTTCAAACAGGACTTGGCACCTGCACACAGTGGTTTAAGGACCATGGTATCCCTGTTCTTAATTGGCCAGCAAACTCGCCTGACCTTAACCCCATAGAAAATCTATGGGGTATTGTGAAGAGGAAGATGCGATATGCCAGACCCAACAATGCAGAAGAGCTGAAGGCCACTATTTCACCAGCACGAACCGGGTGCTAGTTAAGAGCTAGTGCTAGTGCCAGTTCGGAGTTGGTTCAACTGACGAGCCTTCTAAGAACCGGTTTGCCTTTCCACGGGCTAGAGAGCAGCACAGAGCCAGGTCTTACGTCACTGTATACGTCTCATATTTCACAGCAAAGCTAGAGCAGCAGCGCCAAACACAAATGCACCAGGCTTGTTTGAGATGCATCGGCTTCTCGCATAGCGATCGGCGCATGTCATCAAAGCACCGCGAGAACGATCCAAAAGCACAAGGAGTCGTATGCTCTACAAACGCTCCCGCGGATCCGCGGCACCCGCCGAATCGGTCCGCGCTGCTTCGATGCATCTCGAACAAGCCTTCTATCAACAATCGCGGATGTTTCACTACTGTTGATGCTCATGGCTTTGCGAACCTACATCGGCATCCAAACAGGGCTCGCCGTAATTTGTATATAGACGGAGATTACAATCGAGCTGCTATTAGCTCGATTAGCTGCTATTTCAAAAATGGCGGTCACAAGTTTCTTGTTGGTCACGGTAACCCCGCCCCCAGCCCCTGACGCAAGCAGTTCTTACTTCTAGCCCAGCAATGTTTTGGTGCTACTTACGAACCACTTTATCCTGGTTCGGAGCTGGTGCTTTGTGTGTCGAAAGACAAAGAACTGATTTGAAACTAGGCTCTGGCTCCGAACCAGCACTCAAACTGCCTTGGTGGAAAAGGGGTATATCAGAGCAACCTGGGCTCTCATAACACCTGAGCAGTGCCACAGACTGATCAACTCCATGCCACGCCGCATTGCTGCAGTAATTCAGGCAAAAGGAGCCCCAACTAAGTATTGAGTGCTGTACATGCTCATACTTTTCATGTTCATACTTTTCAGTTGGCCAAGATTTCTAAAAATCCTTTCTTTGTATTGGTCTTAAAGGTGCTAAATAGGATATTTTGTTTTATACATTTTTGCAATATTACTTGAAACTGTCTTTACTAACTGATAAAAGACTATTTATTAGGTGCACTGAAAGGAATATTATTAATATACATCTGTGCACGAGGTAGGGCCTTAAAAACATCAGCCAATCGTTTACGCGATCATCGTGTAAACGATTGGCCCTCTGGCTTGTCAATCACTGCCATTACGTTCCTTGTGAGAGACGCGCGGCTGCGAGCTCCAGTAACTTTCCACACTCCACAGGCGCCGCATGCAATGTTTTTGTCAGGAGACAGGAGTAACAACTGCAGATTATGAGTTACCTGCGGTGAGTCCGACATAATGAATCCACTAAGTGTGTGCGCGGCTTTAAGTCAGCATATTATGTTGAAATATTATGCGTCAGACAGCTCAGTCACTTTTTTACTTTCAATTTCTGTAGTGAATACTGACCAAGGTTGAGACTTTTTCACCGGCATAACTCTTGCGCAAAGAACTGTTTTAGAACAGAAAGATTTCCAATATTATGATGAAGGGATACAGATACGCCACTGCCTGTTGGCATACATCTTTACAACTAAAGACGTGAACGTGAACTTGCACACTGTGTAATGCGTGTCAACATTGCAATGCGTATGTGCACTGCGCACCAAATAGGTTTATGCTCTCTTTTTATGTGAAATGATAAAACAGTTTGATTGATTCAGCATGATGTGCACTCCTGACACAAATTAATAAATTACTGTTACTGTAACACTTTTATTGAAAAACATTGGTCAGATATTGATGTTGGAATCTTAAGTCTTTAAGTAAAGACCAAATGTTTGCTTCAGTCATGCTCATTTTGCATTCTTGGTAGTTTTCAGTCAGCTGGTGAAATGGTGAGGTCCTGTGACATTGTTCTGTGGAAGCGTGTTAAGGGCGGGTTTTAGGGAAGTGCTGCGGGGCTACTGACAGTGACTATTGAGGGTCACTTGGCAAATTACTCAGCGTTTCCAGAGCTATTTTTACACTCTGTAGGTCCTGGAGACCCCTTTCTGGTTAAGCAGTGTCACTCCCCTCGCTTGGAGGATCATATTGAGGTTTGTTACCCGGGACGCCGTCTTTGGAATCCAATGAGTTGTGATTATTGCCGTTATGCAATACCTTCTTATTGGAGGCCTCAGATAGAGGGCTAAGTATAGAGATTCTGTTAAACAGACAGGTTGTAGGCTGACAGGGTCAAGATAGAACAAAGTGAGCCTCCCTGGCGGTTCTAGGGGTTGACGCTAGGTCCCCCTGAACTGACAGGCCAGGGTCCTTTTTTTTGGTCCCTGGCTGTATTCCCTTAATGGAATCTTTTGCTTAGGTAAATCATTCCAAGCCATTGAGCTCTGCCCTGGGTCAAGTCCTTCGTTTTGACCTTGAGAGGTGAATGGTAAAATTGTACTACTTCATTGAGGCATGCAGCTTGGGCAGTGGTCAGAGGGAGTAATGTCACCGAATTATTGGTGTGGACCTTTGGGAAATTTAACTCTAGCAGTCAGGCCATTTGAATAGTTTCTCTTGTGCTTAGTCACAGCCAATATGGCATGCATTCCCCTCAGCATGGAGGAGTGGGCATTTGTTCCCCATTAGTGTCCTAGGACCCAGTGCAAGTTCCCATTTGAAAGGGAACATCTTGGGTTACAAATGTAACATTGGTTCCCTGAGAAAGGGAATGAGACACCGCATCTCGTTGCCATGCTTTTGGGCTGCCTGCATGGTCCTTTCAGATGAAGAAGTGGATGACATGTTCTCTAGGCACCTTTTTTTTTATACCTCATGGTCGCACTAGTAGTGACGACATAGGCTGTCGCCAGCCAATACAATAGTCGCATTTTTCCACTTCAGACACCAGTCATGCTGAGGCATTCCCTATTAGCATCCTAGGACACAGTGTCTTGTTCCCCTTCTCAGGGAACCAAGCTTACATTTGTAACCCGAGACATTTTTGTGCTGAAATACATTCTGGAAATAAAACATGCTGTTTAATGAACTCGCCCCATAGTGCTTTGTTTCATCTGTCTCCTAAAGGTGAATAACAGTTCATATTTTACCTCTTATTGTATTAATCATTGATATATGTTAATTTACCTCTAATTCAACTCCCTAATGTCCTAATATTACTGTAAGGGAAATATCTTTCATTGCTAGCTTTTAGAAAAAAAACTAAAGTCTCTTATGTCTCACTGCCACAAAAGCACAGCAGCCTTTTATGCTAGCAGAAATGGATGCCTAAAGCTATCTAGACAGACAAGGTGTGAACAGTGACATAGCATACGTGTGGCACTGAGCCTCGGGCTGCACTCTATAGAGTACACGCACTGAACACAAGCCTTTTAGTGGTGGTGAAGCATGCTGTTATGAAGGGGAACTAGGCTGAACACACACTACTATAGCATAAACAACAAGCTATGGTTTATTTGAGTCAGACATCAAAGGTTGATTGGCGAGAACCTGTTGCAGCATGCTAAAGTATTCTCTGTAGGGAACATCAAATTACCGTCCTCATTTGTTCACGTTACTGCTAGGTCTTATGAGCAGGACATGATTATATCAGTTAGAAATATGATATGCAATGCTGTGTGTTGTCTTGCATCTTAGTGCATATTTAACGAGTTCTAAAAAATGCTTTCAGCTTTACTGTTTCTTACACTAGACTAAACTTTGTTGTTTTGGGTTTTGATGTTTCTGAGATTCATCAGAATACAGTTATTTGGTAAGAATGCAGATCAAGGCAATGCTCAAGCACATTGCCAATTATATAGGCCTATTGCATAATGCACATTATACAGTATTAAATTAGGACACCTCTTGTGAGAAATAGTGGGGTGTTTGCTTAAAGTAATTTCTTTTGTGCCTACCATGATTATATCTCCTGCCCGGATGTTGAGTGCAGTGGGGTCATGGAGATTCCAGTAGTCCTTTAAAGCTCTCACCTGCAATGCTCCACTGGCGTCTAATGTCACAAACCAGGACAATGAATGCATGAATGAGAGAGACAGAAAAACAGTTTGCCTTGAAAATATTCAACAAGTCCTCCACAGAGGTACACAAAACTACAACCTGAAATTTTAAGAATTCAAAACTCAGGTGGGGTCTGTTCCAATAAAGAAGTGTAATAAGCAGAATTTAAAGAGGAGTTATGTAGTATTTAAATACTCTGAAGCACTTAGCACATCTGAAAATTTAATGAGGTGCTGAGCCCAGAACAGGGATTCTAAACACCCTTCATCTTCAAACACAGCTCCTTCAGCTGTTTTAGTGCTCGTATCAAAGCATGCACTTCAAAGACAACAAGCTGCTGGATTACAGGAGGGACAGTAGAAGGGTGCAGCTACTAAACACATCCAGACATTCACCTAGACACGCATGCAAACAGGTAAACAAAACTTTTACTTAAATCTCCAGGCATGGCTGCCATTGTTATGCCCCAGGACAGTAATGTTATGCAACTCTATAAGCTTTATAACAAAAGCTATGAAAGCAGATTCCCAGAAACGAACACACAACACAAAACTCACTCTAGACAAATATTGTCTACATCCAGTCAAAGGTAACAATGATAAAATGCCTGGCATTAAATAATATAAAGGTACATATAGTAGACAGAGAGGGAAGGGGAAGGGGAAGGGGAAGGGAAGGGAAGGGAAGGGAAGGGAAGGGAAGGGAAGGGAAGGGAAGGGAAGGGAAGGGAAAGGATATTCAATATTAAACAATATTCAACAGTATTATTGATTTGACTGCACTGTCACTATTGGATGATAACTGAACTGAGCTGGACGACGGTACTGTTTTCTGGAGAACTGCTTTATAGATGAAATTAACTAATTTAATAATTGATGATCTTTACAATGGAACTGAATCAGCACTGAACTGACTTCAGCTGTTTGCATCATTGAATCATTTTCCTGTTATCACTGTAAAGCTGCTTTGAAACAATCTGTATTCTATAAAGCCCTATATAAATAAATGTAACTTGACTTGACTTGACTTGACAGGAGGTTTGAATTTCTGAGTCACCTCTAAGGAGTTGTTTGATTTCTTTGCTGGCATGTGAAGTGGTGAACTGGTTCACAATGTCCAGGGCTGTTTGATTGTAGGTGTTGCGGATGTTCACATCAATCCCAGCCTAGGTGAAACATGGTAAATGAGTGTAAGTTCAGTAAAGAAAAAAAAGAAAGAAAAAAAACTTTGTATACAAACAGAAACACAAAATGATATATCATTGTGCAATGATATGACAGAAGCACTTTACTCTGGAAAAGACACCAAAATTCACAGTACAATTCACAGTAATTTTTCTTAATAAATCTGACATAAATTCATTTTAAACACTGTTAGAAATAAGTCATGTATTGCCATAGTGCATCTTGAAAATATGCAGATGGTAAATCAACACTGTTCCTCTTATTCTGTATGTATCTACTTACATCAAGCAATAATTTTACTACTTCTGTTTTCCCGTAGAGGGCAGCCTCGTGCAGAGCCGTTCCGGATTTAGTGGTTCTGTTTATGTCAATCCCAGCTTTTAGCAGCAGTCTAAAAATGAGTGATAGACCATAATGACACATGAGCCATCCTGTCCACAAGACACGAACAAAATCACTCATGTCTTTAATAAATGGTACAGTCAGCTGCTCATTACCATAAGAACGAACCTGACAGGGTGATCAGGTCTAACCAAATTAATTAACAAGTTGATATGAAATATAGATTTCAGTTAAAATTATTTTATCATGTGAGAAGAAACAGGCTATAGAAAAATAGCAAAAAACTAGCAAAACCATGTAGAAATTTTTCTGTTATGCCACCAACAATACAAAACCAAAATCAATACCAAAAATTGCATAGTGAGTGGGCAGAACTGAAACCACACAATGATAGTAAGTTCAAGACCACCAGCAAGGGGTCAAAAGTCATGGCAATTTAAAGCCTTTGAGTAACAAAAACAGCCTCTGCATCATAAATCAATTTTACAATCTGAGTGTCTCTTCAGGATTCAGAATCCAAAGCAGCAGTACAGTCTCCATTTTCCATTTAGCTGTACTTGATTAATTCAGCCAACTGAATGGATTAAAGGCTTGCCTTCCCTCTTTAAAAGGGGTCACCAAAAGTTTTCAAAATTCTGTCATCATTTACTTATATTAATTTTGTTCTAAATACACAAGATTTTTGTAGTCTATGACTTTTGTAGTCCATTTCAGAGCTTTTCAGAAATTTTCAGTAAATAACGATTTGGAACATAGTGCATATGTTGTATGGATATGTGGACCAATTTTGTTGAACTTTTTGGTAATTTTGGAGTGCTCTTTAACTTCCATTATACTGTATGGAAAAGAGCAGTATATTATTTTTAATTTCTCCTTTTGTGTCCCACTGAAGAAAGTAAGTCATACAGGTTTGGAACAGCATGAGAATGAGTAAATGATGACAGAATTTTCATTTTTGGTTGAACTATCAGTCAATAGTTAACATGGTATTGATAATAAAAAAGTTAATTGATTTCTTGATTTAACACATCAAGAAATAAATCTGTTTGTTCGGTATAAATTCATTCTGTTTTTATAGAAGTCAAGCAACTGAATGCTTTATAATAAGAAGTGTAGAGCAGCCTCCTGTTACCACTGTCCATCTTTCCCATGTTTACAAGTTCCAGCATTCCAGAAAGGCAGTGGAGGGGAGAGCTGAAGCTTGAACTTTCATATATGGTTACTGCTAGAGGAGCATGTTGAGCAGCTGACTGGCTGGTGTAACCCTATTCGGCCTCATTCCTATGCATGTTACCATCACAGCGCAGCACAGCCCTCTCATTACACTCAGAGGAGAGAGCAGCCCAGGTCAACACATGCACACACCAACAAATGCACGACGCACACTACACTCATTCCACACCCTCTTCTCTTCAAACATGTCAACAAGGCGTCCAGCCAAATTCTGCCAGACTGCTGGCTTGACAAGACACTATGTTGCAAAAAAAGACAGACAACCTCCCTCCCGGCATGCCTGCATGTATATTAACACCCATATTTTCTCACTCTCTTATTGCAGCTGACTGCCTATAGAGGTTGAATTTTAAGGTCGCTGTCCAGATGCGACAGACATATCAAAATGTAGATAACTTATTTATCATGCTTTCTCGATTTTTTCCAAATACTATGACGCCACTGCATGTATTCTCTGTGAAGAATGCAATCCTAAAATGTATTGCAGTAAGATTTGTTTAATTTTATCCTGTTTTCAGTCTGAAAATGCTAAATAAAAAAAAATTAATAAAAAAAAAGTCAAATAAATCCAAGATGGAGGATTGGAATAGAAATGTTCATCATAAATAAGCGATAGAAAAAAATTGATCATTCAATTGAAAATAATTGATACCAATGATCAAGAATAACTAAAATTAATTAAAACTGGTGTAATTTTAAAAAAATGACCATTTTACCAAATGTTTGTGTGTGCAATGTAATTTTTTATACCAATTAGATTATCGAGCCATGAGCTCAAACTCCATTGAATTGCTAGTCAAGTCTCACTGCTATGTGTGTGGAGCTGGGACTTGCTGCCTATGTAAAGCACTCCAAATCATTCACGTGTAATGTTCCATGGCTACCTATATAGGTAGTAGGCAGCTCACTAGGTTTTTTCACCTCTCCTCTGAAACAATGACAACAGTTTGAGCACACAAGCAGATTAAGTAGACTGAAAGGAAGATTTAGAAAACATAACAGGATACAAAGGGTTAGTGAAAAGCGGACCTGATAATGTCCTTATGGCCGTTGCGGGCAGCAAGATGCAGGGGGGTGTTATCCCTGCCGTTCCCTTCTAAGAGAGCTACCACCATGTTACTGCTCAACAACAGCTGGGTCACCTGAGGGAAAGAATTAAGAAACAGTGAGAAAGTGATCCAAAACTAGTGCACTTTCAGCCAAAAAGTGCTCCAGTTTTGCCTACTTAGGTCTAAACACGATGTCACTGCCAATTTAAAATACAGGGAAGCAACCAGCCTGAGTTGTCAGCCCAGGAATATGACTTTGTACTCCCTGGTATTGAGAATCTGTCAAATGGAATTCAGTTTCCAGCTGGGGCAGAATCCTCCTGCAGCCCAGCAACTGACTCGCTGGTGTGCTGCTAAATTAGACTCATTCCATCAGCCCGACTCTCTGCAGCATTTGCATTCTATAATTCCAAATGACTTGGGCGAAGGATTAAATAGAAATAGTTCACCCTGGCAAATCTAGTTTAAGGTGAATTAAAGATCTCTCAAGACTGCTTCAGAAAACTGTCATCAGGAAAGCCATCTCAGGCAGTTTGTATGAGCTTACTCATATTCTTTGCCACTGGATGCGCAGGTAATACAGTCTTCGCCAAAATAAGCAAGACCTCATTCAAGCTTTGTTATGTCATGAACTTCTGCTTATAATTATATTTGAGAATGCAGTGTGGAAATAGATTCAACGCTATAAGCTTACACTGAGACTGGGACAACTACGATAGATGTTATAAAGGGCACAGCTATTTTAAATTGAATAAGCCCTAACTATATTGATGCAGAAATACCAAAAGCTGAACAATTCCACTGCACCCATGAAATCAAGGTCTGGTGAAATCTGTGATTTTACATAAATATCAATATTAAACCAATATTACACTAAAATTACAGCTGATACATAAGAGCATAATTATTTTAATTATTTTTGAGTCCATCTGAATAGCACAATTCGAACACACATTAATCCCACTGAGGTGGTATAGTGGGAAGCCAAGTTACAAGGTCACAACAGACGTTTGTTATTATTATTATTATTGAGTGCAATACTATCAAAATCTCCTCCCGGCTCACCTTGAGTCTGCCAAACTCGCAGGCCAGGTCCAGAGGGGTCTTCTTCACCTTGTTGACAGTACAGGGGTTTGACTGGTGTTGTAGTAGCATTTCAGACTGAGGGAACACACAGAAACAGAGATACAGTGAAAGGTCAGAGGAGCTGTGTCTGGCTGAATAAGGTTTCTGGGATTACAAAATGACAAAGACAATGTCAAAAGCTGTGTCGGTTTTAGTCTACACATTTATGAAAAGCTGAAATAACATCCAAAAAGGTCAAGGACTAAGAGGGTAAGGCCAAAGAAATACAGTTGACTCTTTGTAAACTATTATGTTATATGGCACACAGTATATCCTGTGACACGTTTTGTGAGAAACGGAAGGACATTTAGAAAGGGAATACTCTGCATTTCAAGCCAAACAACTGGTCAATCTAACCTGGTTCTGAGAGGTATCATATACACAGCTAGGTTAACTAAAAAAAAATGCATTGTTTTGAAACAAAGCCCTGGACTTACAAAGTAATGTTAGATCTTTGCTAGGGGACCTCTTTTTTGCCTTGAGCATGCAACGACATATCTTGCATTTTCCTTTCTTTTCCATTAAGAAAACAAAAAACACTACGCATTCTTTTTATCTAGCTGCCAGAGATTTGTAACAGCCTTGAAAGCAATATTTTGGGTTGAGTCGCAGCACATTCCTGATTCCGAAATTTTGGCAACTAAAAATATTTGTATTACATTATTATTAAATTGAATGAAACATCACCGCTTTGGACAGTGATTTTGGCCCACCAAAGCTATTCAATGTTCATTGCTCATTAGTCAGAAAAATAACTCTAGAGGGGAGCATTTTGCAGGCTATATACATTACATTATATATTCATTATATTTTTACTTAAATCTGTCATGAAAACTAGTTATTACAACCACCATTTAAATGTCTATATTTCATCAATGAATTGTAGTACATTATACAACTCCAATTTTACTTGAGTTGATTTTTAAAATAAATTTTATTTATTATTAAATAAACTTTATTTTCCACCTTCCTTTAAATTCAGTTTTGGTGTTTCGAAAAACATTCCCTGGGGTGCATCACTAAATATAACATATGCAAACTCATAGTTTGTGATGGCAATAAAATGTATTTGGGCATATTGCGTGGGTAAGTCTATGATTACGATAAAAAAAATAAAAAAATAAAATAAAAAGTAATTCTTTGGATGGAAATCAATTGGGGTGTGTGGCAGGTTTGGTCTGATTAAAACGCACTCTGGTGTGATTGCTCAGTTCGAGAGTGGTTCATTTCAATAAGTGTGAACGCTGCCATCCAAACCATGGTGTGCACCAAACAAGTGGACCGAGAACCACAATTTCAGGGTTAGGGTGAATGTATGAATATGAACGTAACACGGACCACAGACATCTAAACAAACCAAATACAGGATGTGATGTCACAAGATGCTATGTTGCCCATTACAGTTTGGTACAGGTGTCGGAACTGCCGTCTCTTTGCAGCAAATCTTCGCTTGTGTGCAACAGAGGAATTCTTTGCAATTTTGATACACATTTTATTAGCTCTTTCTGAGTTCTCAGCTGGTAAAAATACCACCATATGAACACACATACAGCGAGAGTGCATTTAGCCCAACATACAGCATTGTTTTGGATGTTCGGTAAATTCCATTGCAAAAGATGTCATAAAAGTTGTCTAATCAGGTTGTGGCCTTATCCTTATGCCTTTTGTTTTGTAGCTTTAGGTTCAGTGTTAAAAATGAGAGTGTGAACACAAAGTGAACCAGGACTGAATGTATCATTATTTGTTTTCTTTTTGGTCCGGACCATAAAAGAAAAAGAAACAAGAGAACTGAACTACAAGTGTGATCACACCCTTAAAGTGTACCAGACTACATCAGTACAAGTCCCCACCATACCTGTCAACCAAACCCAATTGGGTATGATGTAGGTTAAAGTCTAGAACCTACAGTATTTGTCTCTTGACATTGTTGTAGACAGGCACAAATTGGTCAAAAGTAGAGGAGTAGTGTCTGTAGTAGTGAGGTACATACCACCTCATAGTGCCCATACTGTGCAGCCAGGTGGAGAGGGATCTGTCCATCTTGCGAAGCCCCATTCACAGAAGCTCCAGCTCTCAGAAGCATAAGTACAGTCTCAGCCTTCCCCTGCCAGGCAGCATAGTGCAATGGACGCATTCCTACAACAGTGAGCAGAAAATCATTATTTTCACAGTTTCTAGTTTTTTTTTCACAATGGAAAAGAAACTGTGCTTTCTTTCTCTGTTGGCACAATCATTTTTCTGTTAAAGGGGCTATACGTGGCAACTTGCCTCAACACACCAGCCTGGAAGTTTCTAGTACGCCTAGTTAAACTCTGCAGGACAGTGGCCCTCCAGGGCCGAGTTTGGACACCTCTGCGGTAAATGAACATCCCAACACAGTCCACACCGCTGAGAGCAACGTTTAGATGAATATTTAAATATATGCTGCACGCTTTCATCTCAATAACGGAATAAACACAACAAAAATGACAGCGGTGAGCAAGCTGCAGTTAAGAAAGCATCTGACAGTAGTGATGTGGATATGTTTGCACAAGCACTGCAATTCACCGGCATTATGACGACAGATGAAGTAATAATTAAAATTACACTTATGATAGTTTTGATGATAAAGTATATTTTGAGAGTATAGCCAATATAGATCTGGCTATATGAGACTATAGTTTGAATTAATCTCTTTTCTTTACATTACAGTGCAGAATGGCTCTTTCGGCATTATCCTAAACATTGTATAAACATTGATTTAATGCTTGATTGAACAAAAGAGAAGCTCTAGGAAGCATGCGTAAAGGTCACATCCTTTTATTTTTCCCGACAAAAACGTCCAGTCCTTGACATCAAAATCTGTCTACATGGCTTTCATAGACAACCTAGGAAGTTGGGGTCTAGTTTTGTTACAAGCTGTTCACACTTTGGCTGGCAAAAAAAATGTGATTAATACATGAACATTTTACATATAGCCCCTTAAAAAAAAAAAAAAAAGGGGAAACAACTACTACCTAGTTTTTCTTATACTCAGCTCATGCACAACACAATATCATATATGTATCTAAATGTCTTGGAGTCTTTAGAATGTGAATAAATTACTATTTGCTATGAACATAACCTTTATGACTTTATATCTTCTGTAGAACACAAAATGAGATGTTTAGCAGAATGTCCAAACTGTTCTTTCCCATATATTGAAAGTATGACATTTGTGGTCACTATTCACAGTATGAGTTTGGAATGATATGAAGGTGAGTAAATGACAAAATCTCTTTAAATTGATACAAAACTTTCAAAATACTACATATACAGACCAAGGTGTAACAGAGATTAGGATATGTTCATTTGTAAATTATGTTCAATGTTGTTCATCCATCTCATTCATTTATTAGTATTATTTTATTAATAATGTTGATATGAGAAAAAAAAAAAAAAANAAAAAAAAAAAAAAAAAAAAAGAGTACAATTCAAAAAAATAAATAAAATTTAAAAAAATAAAATAAAAGACAAAACATTGTGAAGTAAAGAAACACATTGACCAAGTGATAAAAATGGTAAAGGTCTCACCGTTACTGTCTTTAATGTCCACAGTGGCCTGTGCCTCCAACAACAGAGACAAGAGGTCAGTGGTGCCAGTGAGAGCCGCATGATGAAGAGCTGAAAAACTGAAGAAAAGAAAATCAGGAAAAAGTCCTGAAAACTACACAAAAATATCCTGGAAACTGTTAAAAGTTACTTAGATCTCTGAACTGGTATGTTCTTTGGTTAAACTAAAGCATTTGGCCAAGCAGCAACTCTTCAGATTTTAGTAAGAAAATGCCCTTATTCATTTTACAAACAGAGCATGACAAAAATGCATCTCATTTAGCAGAACAATAAAAAGAGGGAAATGTTGGTCAGTCTGGCACAGTTTTTGTCATAGAGTTCATCTGAGTGTACAACACTGTGATCAGTCCTGACGGCACAGCTAGAGCGCACTGCCCAATTAGCAGTTAGATCTCTGCTTTCACAGTCACTTTATGACAGGGGATAGTCCAGCTTCTAAAATATGCATGTGTTTGAGGGAATAGATGACTGAAAAATTAATAAAAGAACATTTCTTAACATACTTTAAAAGGACTGAACTCAACCTATGCGGATAAGGCCAAAAAAATCTACGCCTTCACCATATGTATATAAGTTATGGACCAAACACATGTAATAAATAGTGTGCTGTTCAAGAGTTGAGACAGATCTAGAGATATATGATGCATTGAAGGGATTGTTATAAGTGGAAGAGCTGAATAAAAGGATTATCATTTCTCAAATGTGATGCCAAGTGTACTTGGCATTTACTAATCTATGGAACAATATGTGGTTGTGTAGTAGGCAAAGTTCTAGGAACGGCTATTAAAATGTGTCAGTGCAGCTAATAAGTGTATAATTAGCTCCCTGGGTTAAGCTGACTTTTCCTTGCAGACTCAGATTGTTTCTGGGGTTAAAACTGAATCTGGTGGAACTGCGCAAATCCCAACACAGCATGTCTGTCTTAGACAGATAAATATATAATTTGTATTAAAAATTTATCATAGGAATTGAATACCAAGATTTCTTTAGATGTACTTGTCTCCGAGAGGAAATGTCCCTGTTTTCAATAACAGCAAGCTTTTGCTTTATACTATACTGTCTTTATACTATACAGTTTCAATGATGCTCCAACTGAAGTTGCGCAGTATTTATTCAAAGTTTAAAGGATCAGTTTAGAGACATTCCTTCCCAGCCCCTTAGTGTAACTAAGCATCACAATCCCTCTGACTTGAGTTTAATGATGGATGAGACATTTATGCATTTTATAGTGCACTTGTCACACGACCGCATTTTACCAAAAACACCTAGAGAATCAAGGGCCCTAACAGAACTCACAGAGCAGTCAATTGGAGCGATCAATATATGATTGAAACTTATAATTAGTTCATAATTAATAACTGTAAGTTTATATATTAGATTAGGATTGTCAAAAGTACCAGTACATCGGTAGGCCATACTAAAATTTTAAAAATGTGATTGTACCAGCACTCTGCAGTGTCTGTAGTTCCGAATACCGAGTATATTCGGTACCAGCTAATAGACGCTGCTTTTAAACGCTCCCGTGAGAATCAGAGTTTTCATTCACTGTGCACTTTAGACCTTCCCTCACTCGCGAATCCTCGCATTATTACCAACAAAGTGTGAACACAATGTAAATAAGCAATTCATTGTGCAGTGTAGACAGCTTTTTTGATTATAGTGGGAGATTTCGCAGGAGTGTAGATCTCAGTGAGCAGGTGCTGAACTTAGACTAAGTGAATGACAGCTTCAGTGATTATAAAGGGAGTGCTCTTTGCTCTCTTTCTGTTAATAACTCATGCAATTTTAATAAAAGTTTTGTTTTTCATGCTACTCAGTAAACTGCAAAGTTTATGGATTTACAACTGTATTTAAATAAGCAATTGATTCAGAAACTGCAATGACTGACAGTGATTTAACCATATCAATAGACAGGACAAAACAATCTGATACCGTATGTCAAAGCATGCATAAAAAAATGCATTTAGTTTTAGAGTATCAATGCAAATGAACAGACCTGCCACTTGTTCTGTGTAATGTGTGTGTTTCTTCGTCCTTCACTTTATTACTAATTTTTCACATTAACTTTTTATAAACAATGTTTACTTATAAACCAGGTGTATTCAATTAAAGTTCCAAGAAGTCTGGTCTCTATATTTCCTTCCCAAGAGAAGGTCCGGACAATACTTTTTTTTTTTTTTTGGAATAGTAATACATTTCTATTAGGGCAGTGCTTTGTAAAAGAAAAATATCCCAAACTGTCAAAAAACTGGGAAAATTATGTAGATGACAAGGAAAGACAATTTGACAATTATAACACATTATTATAAATGGCTCTAAATATTCTGATTAATAATGCTAAATGTGGATGCAAAAACTTCTCCCTAACCTGAATTGAAAGGGCACAGTCATATGTGTGTTGAAAACATTGATACATTTTTTCAGGATTATTTGATGAATAGAAAGTTTATTTGAAAATAAATGTAAAAGTTCAATGAAAAATACTGTTGACAAAACAACAGCATTTATTTGAAAAAGAAATCTTTTGTAATTTATGTTTATGAATGTCTATTAATTTCTTTTGTAAAAATCTTAGTGACCCCTTTTGAAAGGTAGTGTTTTTCAGAATCAATATTAAATTGAAAATTACTTTACATTAAACACCAAATTTTTACATTCAATGTGGACTTTTAAAGGTTTTCCTGCTTGGTTAAGATACGTTTTTCTGAACCCATTTTATTACTTCTGTTTTCTCCTTCATTGCACTGGTGCTGTGCTCCTACAAGCCCTTTCATGCAGAGAAGACAAACCAACCCCTTTATCTCATATATATATATATATGTATATATATTATAGTATATGCACAACTTTACACATATCTCCCAAAGAGACTTAACACCAAAATAACCCCTCATAACTTCAGCAGGGACTTGAGGGCATGAGTTTTGTGAAGCTAACAAAAGATCGTATAAAAGCACCCTACAGCTATCGTACAGCAATCACAGATGTTGAGAATGAGTAACGCTGATGATTAATATGGCACATATCACAAGAATGCTGTGTTCAGTCTATGGTTCAGCAGCACACACTATCTGATCCAGACTTCTTAAACAGCATTCTTAAACATATCCACTAGGGACACCTCTTACACATCAGTATGTCACCCGATGAAACCTACTGCGCCTGTTAAAAATATCCTGCTGGGTTCTGACAAATTATTATGTACTTGATTGTTCCAGAAAGAAAGAAATCCAGAAAGAAAGAAAGAAATCCAGAAAGAAAGAAAGAAATCCAGAAAGTAAGAAAGAAATCCAGAAAGAAAGAAAGGAAAAGAAAGAAAAGAAAAGAAAAGAAAGAAAGCAGTGCCAGTAGCAGTGATGAATAATGAAATGTTTTTCCTCCACCTCAGCTGCAGGTCCCTCAAGAGCCGGTTTCTCAGTTCTTCCTCTGCTGCTCATGAAAGCGCAAATTAGCACTCATGCTAATGTGAGGCCCTCAACTTCATCGAGATACACTTTCAACTATCTGCCACTTTCGTCTCTCAAGACTAATGGGACACCCAGATTCAACAACAGATTGAACATGTGCACACATTGTACAAAAGCATACAGGGCTTAGTGAGTCAGAGACACAAGAAATCAGAATTAAATTAAAAAATATATATTAAAAAAAAAAAAAAAAA
>RJVU01018281.1:2040076-2065725 GCA_003731715.1 Anabarilius grahami
TATTGTTTGTATTTTAAAGAAATATCACATGAGCAGGAGTGGGATTTGGCTCTATATCAGAATATATATGTTCTGATATAGAGCCAAATCCCACTCCTGCTCATGTGATATTGCATATACGTTTCCTTGTTATATGGGTCATTGACGAATAAGGTTCATAAAAGTATAAAAAAAAAACAAAAAAAACAATGGAGATATAATTCATTTTGAAGGTTTATTAAGTGTTAACAATGAGATTATTGATAAAAAAATAACAAAAAACGAATGACAATATTTTCAAACAACGCTAACAGGCTGATATCTAGCTTATCTACATATCTAGCTAGCCTGCTAGCTAGCTAACAAAAGGCCAATCAAATATTTTATATTTGGTACAAGTTTTTAAAATATTACAACATATTCCATGCTTTATAGCGGTTGTACCGAGTGACCTGATGTTCCGGGACATTCAAGTGAAAACATGATTTTATTCAATTAGTTAAGAGAGAGTTAGTTACTTTGCTTCAGGACCATGTGGTCCTTTGCAGGTGTCTAAATGATGTCACATCCTGTCACATGATATTGACCGCATAACTTGATCCAAAATGGTCCAAATTATATTTGATCCAAATTATATTTGTCACTCCGAATGACATCAATGAAATTAATTTTTCCAGACATTCTTTCTCATAACAAAGCAATGACTTCTACACATAATTTTAATACCATTTTGCACTGTTTGTATATGATGTTATAAAATCATGCCAGAATAAAAAAATATATATATTTACTACATTTTAAAATGATTTAATCAAATGAAATGGCTGTACTGGCCTTTGGACAGTTAAACCGAATGACCTTTTGACACTTCAAAATCTTTAAAAATACCTTTATATGTAGCAAAATATAATTAAAACCTTTTGGATTCAATAAAAGATCTAGTTGTACTACCTTAGATACTTCAGATGTCATATCTTTATTTTTTATTATTATTAAAGCTTTGGAAAAAAAGATGACCTGTCACATCATTGACCCATTCACATTTTGGACCAACTGTGTGGAAAATGAGAGAACTTACCCATCTTGATCTTGGTAGTTCACATTCAGCCTCTTTGTGGAGCCCAGTAACTCTAGGAAAACAGATGGAAATTAAAGTCAGGACATGATGTGATGTTTTCAACAAATCAGTCAGCTGCTGATCCCTCCATTAGAGAGGTATGAGGCATGATGATGTTACGGCATGAAAGCACTTGTTTCAAACTTTCAACAGGCAATTGTTTTGTACTCAAACACAATGTAGATTGATGGTTGTCTCATATTTTTCCAGTGAGTAACAAAACATTCATTACGTGTCTATTTTGTCATCTGTACAATATTTATGTTATTACAATTACTTTTTTGCATATGAACTGAAAAGTCAGAAAAGTATTTCTCTGTTCTAAACTGTCTTAAAAGGGACAGTTCAGCCAAAAATGGTCATTCTGTCATTATTAACTCACGCTCATGCAATTCCAAGCCTGCGTGCTATGAATATCCGAAATCTTCACACAGCTCTTTTCCATAAAACGAGTGTTCATTGTTGTAATTTTTATATTTTTGTGTAAACTATTCCTTTAATTGAGGCTCCTTCATGAGATCAGCCAGTGTCTACAGATGGTCATTTTATTTAATCCTGTCAAAAACACTGTCATGCAGGATCCTAACAATCCAAATTAGGAATGATTTCCAAAAATAATCTATGTATACAATAAGGACAAGAGCAAAAAAGTGGCTTGCATCTTTTGTTTTACATAGTCGGAGAGTGAGCACCAATACCTTTAAAGGGTTAGTTCACCCAAAAATGAAAATCCTGTCAATAATTACTCACCCTCATGTCGTTCTACACCCGTAAGACCTTCATTCATCTTCGGAACACAAATTAACATATTTTTGATAAAATCTGATGGCTCAATGAGGCCTCCATTGACAGCAAGATAATTAACACTTTCAATGCCCAGAAAGGTACTAAAGACATATTTAAAACAGTTCATGTGACTACAGTGGTTCAACCTTAATGTTATGAAGCGACGAGAATACTTTTTGTGCACCAAAAAAACTAAATAATGACTTTAATCAACAATATCTAGTCATGGCCGATTTTAAAACACTGCTTCGTGAAGCTCTGAAGCTTTACGAATCATTAGCTATGTTTCCATCCAAAGTTGTGTATTTAACTAATGTGCACATTTTTAATATCGCAAAAAACATTTGCGAATAAAGCACTTTTTCCATCCAGCGAGTCAAAGAGAACGTCACTTCCTGATACACTGGCACTAAATATCACTAAGAAAAATTGAAGTTTCTGCAATAGAAGCCATTGTATATAATAATTTTCATATATAATAAATTATTTGTGCCTCAGAGCGTGCAGATGAAACACAATAAACGCTGTCATGTAATCTTGCATTCAAATGCGTGGTATTTGTGAACTAAATCGTGTGAGGCGCTTCTGGAAGGGAATTAAACTGAACCACTTTAACGACAGACTTTGCTCAGGCATTACAGAATGACCAAAAACAGCATTAATGATTTCGCTGGTTGGTCCAGCTATGCTGTTACATTGCAAAGTCACATGTCTTTTTTGATGCGCATCATGGAATTTATTTCCATCGTAGTTTAAGTGCATGTTTTCGTGTCGCATAAAAAATTATCCTACTTAGAGCGCATTTGTTTTTTTATGTGCATTTTTAGAATTTATGCACATCTTGGCGTTTCCATCCAGCGATTTTTTATGCGATATCCCAAAATGTGCATAAAAATAGGTGGATGGAAACATAGCTAGTGGTTCAGAGTGTGTATCAAACTGCCAAAGTCACGTGATTTCAGTAAACGGGGCTTCGTTACGTCATAAGTGTTTCGAAACGTTTCAAAATTTCAATGGTTCACGTAACTTTGGCAGTTTGATACACGCTCCAAACTACTGATTTGAAACAAAAGATTCATAAAGCTTCAAAGCTTCATGAAGCAGTGTTTTGAAATCGGCCATGACTAGAAATTGTTGAATAAAGTTATTTAGTTTTTTTGGTGCAAAAAAAGTGTTCTCGTCACTTGATAACATTAAGGTTGAACCACTGTAGTCACATGAACTGTTTTAAATGTGTCTTTCTGGGCATTTGAAAGTGTTAATTATCTTGCTGTCAATGCAGGCCTCACTAAGCCATCGGATTTTATAAAAAATATCTTACTTTGTGTTCCGAAGATGAACGAAGGTCTTACGGGTGTGGAACGACATGAGGCTGAGTAATTAATGACATAATTTAAAATTTTGGGTAAACTAACCCTTTATTGGTAAATTACACATGCCACAGGACTCAAACCAAATAAATGTTCCTCTTTCCTTTTTTGGAACATGCAAACGCAAACAAGCATAGTGATACAAACAGTATCAAGTCCAGGTGCTGTTGGACTGTCACTGCATCTTCAATAAACAAGCTACAATTAGTCCAAATCCAAAATGCAGCTGACAGAGTTCTTACCAGGTCAAAAATCATCTCTATACTGGCTACCAGTACAGTACCACATTGATTATAAAATACTGTCTCTTACCTATATAGCCCTAAACAGTCTTGCTCCTTTGTAATTAGTGTTTAATTTAATGTATTTAATAGGGCTGTAAAATGTAGATTACATTTTTTAATTGTGATTAATGGCCAAGCACGTTGCAATTTGAGCAACGTAAAAAAATTTATAATAAAATTAAAAGAAATATCTGACCATCCTTCAAAACACGGTCACTATTTACATCTTATATCATCTGTAAACTCTTACATTACCAAGGCAATGACTGATGCATTTTGTATTACATTCCAAAGAGCTTCATTATCAGCCACACAATGGAAAATGAAACCATATCCGTACTGGCTGGGCCGGATCAGCACGGAATGGAACGGTTAAGCAAAGAGAACAGTTTGCCACCACAATGAACTTGAGTTTAATTTTTTATTAGAACCCTTGAAACACTGCTCGACCAATCAGATTTGCGGACCAGAACTAACGTACTGTTCTATAGACCTTATGTAGCCCCGCCCATTTTCAGCATTGCACTCCTTGTGTTCTGTCTTCCGGTTAGTACTTCCAAAGAACCACGAAGGTAAGATCTTTTGATTTATAAACGAACTGCTCATTTTAAAATCTTCCTGGTCTACTGGCATCCGTTATGACATCCGCATCAAACATTACAATGCCCATGATAACTTTACAATAAGTAAATCCACTTCACTAACTAATTAGTCTTTGACAGCAATACCATACAAATATACAGAGCTACCGCAAAAACAGAATATTCTAAAGATGGCTATGCGCTTATTTCTCTGGCACATAAGGTCATAATGCAAGTTAGAATATTCGGTTATACTCTATATTAGGTGTCTTTAACTACTATGTACTTACATCAAAAAATAAGTACAATTTACTTATTGTGTTCATACTGATGTGGAGGAAAAATAATAAAAATGAAAATTTGGAGTATTTGGAATAAAGAGCTGGCTTGTAAGCACTGTAAACATAAAAAATTGAAAAAAATTGAAACACTGAAAAATCGTACGCTCCACCTGTCGCTGAAGGGAAAATGTGATCTAGGTCACTAAGTGACGAGCGGTGAACGCCAAGCAAGACTGTCCCAACTGTCAGTGACAGTAAACAAGTCTGTCCTCTAAACAACACAGCGCTGTGTCATCATTTAAAATGAGCTCTGAGCTACACAGCATCCTGACCGCTTTCATCTTAAACGTTGAAAAGAAGAATCTTAACTGTAAATGTAAACGGTGTTCACTTACCTGTCAGTACACACACAGCTGCCTGCCCCATTTTGACTTTAAAGTAATGTCATAAACCTAAACTTTTCTTTGTGCTCTTACATCTTCTACACTTCAATCAATCACTTGCTTAGGAACCTTTCCATCCAATCCATATATAAGACAATCAGCATCAAAAAAGATCCTCTCTCTTGCTCCAACTCACACTGTAAGAAATTGGATCTATAACTATTTGTACCCTCCAGCATAGTGGGAGCAATAAAGATGCACTGAATTCCTGCCCCCACATCTTCTGGATTAAAACCAATCAGAAAACAATCTTTTATTTATTGTTCCCTGAATATAGGCATCTATGGCTATCAGCTCACTTAAATCATAACATTTCACTCCCTTTGAAAGAGACATTTTATGGTCATGGTCAACTGGTAATGACATAAAATGATTTTAAAAAAAAAGAAAAAAAAAAAGGATGTGTACAGTATGTTAAAAGATGTATGACCAATTAAAACAATTTCACAACTCATACAATTTTATACACCTGACTTGCGAAGGGATGTTTGCCTGCACACTCAAAAAACAAAAAAAACAAAACAACATTAAATGAATTCAATTACTTCTTAGGAAAACTTTTTCCATGCATTTTCAAAAAATAAAAAAATAAATTGAACGCACTTGTTCTAGACTTGCTGTACAAACTTAACATGCCTGCATTATTCTATTGTAAAGTCAAAAAACACAATTTTCTTTTTCAATTCCATTGCACCACCTTATTTCTCAAAGAATCTGAAAATGGTTTGTTTGAAGATTCAGTATCTCTAAACCCCTTCTTTATGAGAGCCTATACTCTGCTCTGACTGGTCAGATGGCCGAGTCTGTTGTGATTGGTCCACCGCTTACAGAGCGTTTCAGGAATTAAACGCCTATTACCATATCTGATTTCAGCTCCAGAGGCTTCCTCGACACATGATACACAGTGATACGAACAACGGCATCAGTTTTTCCACATCAATTCCAGACCGAGTCCTCACGCTTTTGCAGTGCATGCAAAGTGGATGTGCAGCGCTGAAAACAGTGTCTTCTCGAAATGTCAACAACACAAACAAAACTCTTCTAGGCCTCAGCTACATCTACAGTGTTTTAAGGCGGGTCAAAGTAGTGTTGTAGTCAAAGACCACCTAATCTGAGACCAAGACCAGTGTGCGTTGAGACCAAGAGTTTAAGGGTCTGTATTTACTGTCTTATTTTTAATCATTAAATAAAATAAGAATAAGACACTATATAGAGTTGTTACCAATCCAATGAACTCACTAACAAAATTCATCTTTGCACAGCAGAGGTGGCACAGAAGCTACATCTGAATTGGTCAAATTACACATGCAGAAATAATGTTGAGAATAATGTTTTAAAAATAAAATTTTGTTTATTGAATGTTTGTATAAAAGCAATATGTTTGCAATCGTGCTCAAATTTGTGAAAACAGCAGAAGTTTCGTGATATCCCCGCAATTGTGGTCTTGACCATTCTTGATATAAAATCCCAAGTAATTAGACCGAGACAAGACCGAGTACAAATGTGGTCAAGACCAAGACAAGACCTTCAAAAAATGGTCTTAAGACAAGCTCAAGACCAAGACCAGTCTCGAGTACTACAACACTAGGTCAAAGTAGACTGAAGATAATAGGCTGGCATTATGCAAATTTGTTACATAGGTATGTAACAGGAATTGAGACTGGAATTGCTAACGACTCCTTTCAGCAGTTCAGAAACAATTTTTTCTTTTAGGAGACAATAACTTTATTTTTCATGCACTTTGATTTTTAAAACTTTGCAGACATTTAACATTCACAAACAGCTATATTACACACTGCATGAAAGGTAATATTTGAAAAAGCATAATAGGGGCACTTTAAATTATTTAGATATGCCTATTAGAAGTAATAAAAATGTCAAGGTCTGGAGAGGAATCAAAACACTTGCCACCATGAATACTAGCATACTGGTCTATATTTCTATTTACTCTTACTTATGTAAGGATATGGCAGAAATAGCATGAGCTGTATAGGAGTATGCGTTCCTGAATTAAACCACCCTACTGCGTTCCCACAATGCAATAAACTCAACTTTACCCTCTATTTTCAGTGATAAATAATGAAGTAATCAGCAATTACCTGGTTCTTGACTCATTACTGTACATGATCAGACTGCCAAAAATAAGGCATTTTTACACAAAATCAAAAAAATGCAAAATAACATTACTTTCACATGACCAACACATTGCAATGCTATAGTACACTACTGTTTAAACTTTTTCGTGGAATAATATTTCCACAAATAGTAGCAAATATACAGTATATACTGCACAATGGTAAGTAGTAAGCTAGTATTTCATTCAGAACATGACCACGATATTAAAATTAAATATTAAAAAATGTGGAGGATTTTGCAATAACAAATGGTTATTGACAGTTTGGCATACAACAAGAAAATACCATTTTAAAGGATAAGTTCACTTTAAAATAAAACTTACCCTATGATTTACTCAAGCTATCCTATGTGTATATGACTTTCTTCTTTCAGACGAATACAATCGGAGTTATATTAATAATCACCTTGTTGCTCCAAAGCTTTATAATGGCAGTGCACGGAAACCACTTGTTTGAAGCTTGAAAAAAATTGCATCCATCCATCATAAACGTACTCCACACAAGCTCCGGGGGGTTAATAAAGGCCTTCTGAAGCGAAGCAATGCGTTTGTGTAAGAAAAATATCCATATTTAACACATTATAAAGTAAAATATCTAGCTTCTGCCAGATCGCCTTCCGTATTCAACTTACAAAGAAAGTGTAATGCCTCTCGCGGTTCAAAACACTTATGCTACGGCCTACGCCTTCCATATTCAACTTACGCAATGTGTGTACGCAAATGGATTCAATAAACTTCCATTTAATCAAACTTTCCACTTGTTTGGTGCACACCAGGGTTCAGATGACAGCGTTCACACGTTTTCAAATGAAGAGCAATCACACCAGAGTTCGTTTTAATCAAACTAAACCTGTCAAGTATGACAAAATGTTCAAGTATAGTGTTGCATTAGTTCATTTTAAATTAACTAAACTAAAAAAAGCAGCAAAAAAAAAAAAAACATGGAGTACACAGATCAATGCAGATCACTACATCTATTTTGGCCAATCCAACTATAGGCTGACATTGTATCAAATTTCCATCACAGATTTCCTATGGATCTGAGGGGTCTGTGAGCCATGCCTCTGGCTCATGTTGGGCTAATCACAGGCCCTGTTGTACTCCAGAAGCAACCCATGACCAGCGGGCAGAGGGCACAATGCCAACAGAGCTATGAACTTTACATATGGCTGTAGGGGAAGAAAAAAAGTTGATGTTATGGGCCTTTCAAGACGAGTTCGAGTTTCAACATGACAACATTCCAGACATGGCTAACCCACCCAATCTCTCAATTTCCATCTATGCCCCTCTCTCCCTCCCTCACTCACAGTATCCACACAAAAGCGTGCGTGGAAATACAAACACCCTTTGTGTCTGTCAACAGTGGTCTTTTCTCGTTGAATGGAAGAGCTGCTTCTAATGTGGGCATCTCTCAAATGAAATGAGCCACAGTAACCGCACAGGGCTCAACCACTCCCTAAACCCACACAATAAACATAATGAGCTAATTTAAAGGATACCTCATATCAAGTCATTCATTGTCACTGGGCCTGTTGATTTTTTTATGCTTGAAGTCATCTTTCCACCTTTACTCATGAATATAATCGCCCCTCAAAAACCTTTAAAATCACAACAACATACAGGCAATGAGTGAATCTGAAGAACGGACATGACCATGTGAGAAGAGAGAGTGTCTAAGGAATAATCAACAATAGCCTTATATATACACACTTACACAGGTTTTAGGAATTTGACACATTTAAGCTACATCTGTGAAAATATCAGCTCTTAGATTGTCTTTAATGCCAATCCATTACAAAACACAACTTTCAGAGATAAGACTTAAAAGACAAACATCTTGTTGCAAAACCTCTATGAATAAAGGTCAGATTTTGCAGCACTGTATCACAGTTAAGCTACTTTATCATTCTGACACACTTGCAAAGTTTCATATCAATGTATAAAAGTTCATATTTTCCATATAAATACAAGTTTTCATGACAGAAGATGACATACTGCACCATTCAAAAGTTTGCTAACTGTTTTCAACATTGATGGGAGTAAGACATATTTCTTGAGCACCAAACCGCATTAGAATAATTTCTGAAGCATCATGTTGACTCTGAAAACTGGAGTAATGCCAGCTGAAAATTCAGCGTTGCCATCACAGGAGAAAAATAAAAATAAATAAATAATAATAATAATAATAATAATCATTATATATATACAGTCCAAAAGTTTGGAACCACTAAGATTACAGTAAAAAAATACAGTAAAAACAGTAATATTGTGAAATATTATTACAATTTAAAATAACTGTTTTCTATTTGAATATATTTCACAAAGTAATTTATTCCTGTGATGGCAAAGCTGAATTTTCAGCATCATTACTCCAGTCTTCAGTGTCACTTGATCCTTCAGAAATCATTCTAATATGCTGATCTGCTGCTCAAGAAACATTTAATGTGTACAATTGTACAAAATATTTGTGTACAATATTTTTTTTCAGGATTATTTAATGAATAGAAAGTTCAAAAGAACAGTGTTTATCTGAAATCTAATCTTTTGTAACATTATAAATGTCTTTACTGCCACTTTTGATTGATTTAATGCATCCTTGCTGAATAAAAGTATTCATTTCTTTAATTTCTTTTCAAAAAAATAAAAATAAAAATTCTTACTGACCCCAAACTTTTGAACGGTAGTGTATAATGCTACAGAAGCTTTGTATTTCAGATAAATGCTGTTCTTTTGAACTTTCTATTCATCAAGGAATCCTGAAAACAAAAGTACACAACTGTTTTCAACATTGAAAATAATCATAAATGTTTATTGAGCAGCAAATCAGCATATTAGAATGATTTCTGAAGGATCATGTGACACTGAAGACTGGAGTAACGATGCTGAAAATTCAGCTTTGCATCACAGGAATAAATTACTTTGTCAAATATATTTAAATAGTACACAGTTATTTTAAATTGTAATAATATTTCACAATATTACTGTTTTTTACTGTATTTTTAATTAAATAAATGTAGCCTTGGTGAGCAGACGAAACTTCTTTTAAAAACATTAAAAGTCTTAGTGGTTCCAAACTTTTGGACTGTACTGTATATATATATATATATAAATTATTTCACAGCATTCCTGTATTTTAAAGGGATAGTTCACCCAAAAATGAAAATTCTGTCATCGTTTACTCACCCTCAGGTAGTTCCAAACCTGTATGAATTTCTTTGTTCTGATGAACACAAAGGAAAATATTTAGAAGAATGTCAGTAACCAAACAGACCCCACCCCCAGAATAGTCTTTAAGTCATGACTTAAAAATTTACAATGTTAAAAAAAAACAAAAAAAAAACACACTAAACGTGAACTGTGATCACTGTCAGAGTCACATGATCCTAAACACTTTTTAGAAATTTACAGGAACACAAGCAGGTGTTGGAGGTAAAGCTCTCAAAAGATTAGATAGTGACTTTAATTAGATGGATCACTACTGATTGGGTTTGGCTTGCCAGAATCAATTTGAGGTATAGAGCTGATTGACCCATCTACAATTTGTTCCAGTAAACATAACAGTGTGAAATACAAGCCAAATATTGCAACAAGCCAGCATTAGAAATGAAGACTGTAGGACAAGGACTTGAAATGACAAAAAGACAAACTTTTCATCTTTGCATATGGTTTACACATGTGGATTTCAGCATCCAGAACCAGCAGTCACATTACTGTTATCCCATGAGCCTTTGTGACAGTGTGTTCAAAGGGAATTACCACTACAAAATAGGAAAAAGGTTTTACTGTAATACCTTTCCAAAACACTGGATCTCGGCTCATTTCTTAAACAACATTCTGCCACACGATGAAAGCCTCCTTGAACAAAACAAGTGGAAAATTGTCAAGGTGTCTGAGCTCACTGTCAGTGGATGAGCGGAGATAAACGAAGGACCCGGTTATGTAACACCACGTGACTGTGCAGAAGGGTGACTTACACTGGCTAAATGTACATTCAAAATATTGCAAATGATCTAGCAAAAGACTCACACAAATCTACATCTTAAATGCAAAGTTTCACAAAAAAAAAAAAAAATTCTGCAAAATACTAGACTGCCATTCATTTATCTTACACACACTGGGCAACGAATACGTCTATATTAAACAATCAGTGAATATTAATTATTACATAAACATTTTCCTTCATCTGCCACATTTAATGGCACGAAGCACTCATTGCATAAAATCTGTACTTAAATATAATAACTAACCCTCAATTGCGAGTTTGTATAACTCAATTCTGACTTTATTTCTCACAATTCCGTTTACAACTCACAATAGTGACTTTTTTCTCAGAATTGTGATATAAACTCGCAACAAAATAAAAAGGTAACAGTGAATTTTCTATAAACTCACAATTCTAACTTTCAGATTTATATCGCACGACCCTGACTTTTTTTTTTCTTTTTTCATCGGAATTGCAAATTTACATCTCAATTCTGATGTTTTCCTTGCAAATGTGTTTAAATCTCACAAAAAACAGACTTTTTCTCAGAAATTTTAAATATAAACTAATTTTTTTGATAAATTGTGAGATACAAAGTTAGCCTTTTTATTTTTTTATTTTGTGGCAGAAACAAGCTTTGATACAAATCAGATGCTACCCACAAAAATTAAACTACAACATGTTCTGTGGCACAAAAAAGGCTTTCTGAAGCCTAAAAAAGACTATATGAATATACATGATTTTACCCAACCATAAAGAAGGAAGTTAAGAATAAGGCATTTAAGATAAATTTTACAGATTGATCCTAGTCACTCAATTGGAGAATGATAAAATCTTTACAACGAAAGCAGACATGCCGTTCTGATTTCTTATCTCCTAGTCTGGTTTTGTCGCCTGCCTTTGTAAGGTTGTTTTGGTGCTGACGACTGTAAACAAAGCTGCAGAGAACCAGTCAGATCATATACACCTTGCTAGTCTGTGCATAAAGATCTTTCTCCAAACAGTATATTTTTATTATGAAAGCGTCCTTCCATTTAATTGCTCATTTTTGTAAATTTAATGCCGTCATAAATAACCAGGGCAGTAAACGTTTTATCAAAAAACAAAAATCTGTTCTGAACGAGCTAAAGCTTGGTGGATCATATGACTAGTGGTCATAGTGATACCAAAGATTGTTAAGTACCTCAAAGTAGGTCATTATTCATTTTTACAATACAGAACATTTGGGTCAAAGAGGTCAAATATAATCCAGGTTATTGTATTATTATATTAAGGCAAAACTGATTAGTAAAAAGAGCATGTCTGTGCATTTAGTTTTTTTATTAAATCATCTCTACAATGAAATAACTTCTTATTCTCTCTGATTATTATTCCAAGTGGTGATTTCTTGCTTCCACATTAGTATGAAATTACACTTGCATTGTACCCATTACATAAGCCAATTAAGATGTTTATGTGTTGTGATTTTTGAAGCCCATAGAGATTCGCTATCATTTGCATCAACAGTGAAACCAGAAATGAAACTGAGACGGATCAAAGCTGAAAGGTGGACTAACTACGCAACTAAATTTATATATTTATTGCAGCTAAAAACAAATTGCTTTTCCCACTGACATGTACTAACCAAAAGCGATGCAGTGTTTCCAACAACAAGTAGTTTGTCTCTCCATGCTGGAATTAACCTTTGTATGGCACAATAAGAAACAATTAGAATATGAAATTTAAATATACAGCTATGTGGACTGGGATTTTAGACAAATAAGATTTCACAGTAGGCGGAGCTACACAGTGCTATGACACAAAAACAGAAACCAAATTATGTCAATCAGCCATCATGCTCTGCTTAGGATAAAAATATAGATTTACTTGAGATATCCATTATCACCTATAATGCCCCTTTTACAAGATGTATTATAAGTCTCTGTTGTCCCCAGAATGTGTCTTTGAAGTTTCAGCTCAAAATACCCCACAGATCATTTATTATAGCTTGTCAAATTTGCCCTTATTTGAGTGTGAGCAAAAACACGGCATTTTTGTGGGTGTCCCTTTAAAAGCAAATGAGCTGCTGCTCCCGGCCCGCTTTCCAGAAGAGGGTGGAGCTTTAACAGCTCACGCTTCAGTTGCTCAACAACAACAAAGCTGGAGAATCTCACGCAGCCAAAATGACGATTGTTAGTAACGGTGTTCAGCCTTAAATTGTTCAAACCGGAGTTGGACACTGATGGAGAGACTCAGGAAGAAGTTACAACTTTTAGAATGCATCTAGACATTTCTGAATGGTTAGTGGATAAATGTATGTAGTTGCTGTGGAGTTGATTCAACTCCTCGACTAACATGAGCGTAAAATGGTGTAAAAAGACTGCATGGTAACAACACTCTACTACAAAAACCTCTTCCTCTTCTCAAAAGCAGCCCAACATGGCCTGACCCCCTTTCTTGCGTGTTCTTGAGGGCAGGATTTATGTAAATTTTAGGGTTAGTGATGTCACTAACCTGGGATGAAGCTCATTGTGGTCCCTAACAGCCATTTGCTGTAGTTCTTAAAAAGCGATTTCTATAAAAGAAAATATCTCCTTTTGCATTGAATTTTGAGCGTCATAACTTTGCAGATGTTGTTTAAGCTCTAACAGCAACATTACACACTAACTAAAGTTTAAAAAGTGAAATCATAAATCAACCACCCCTTTAAGTTCATTTTAAAACTATTAAAACAAATTCAAAAAGTGCATTCACATGCAGTCATATCCAGTAAGCAAATAAATGTGAGGATCTAGATTTAAGATGTTGAATGTGTCTTCTGATCTGCACGGCTTGTGTTTTCTACAGTAGGCTTGTGTTCTGTAGGCTAATTAAGCTAAAAATAGAAAATGTATGCAAGCTCTCAGATAATGCTAATAATACTGTCCATCCCTTAATTATCTCTAGTTTCGATGAATATTTAAAAGCTGACTGTAAGATGCAGGTCTGCTCAGTTGAAGGAATGGCCGGCTTACTCAGTTTATACTAGATCTAGTGATGACTGACAACATCGCTCATGGATTAACTCATTGAGCAGATTCCAAAACAGTCCTGAGTAGCCTGACCCATCTGTCATGAACAAGAGGAGAGAGTATTAAAACATGTATATGCTTGCGTTAAACATGCTTTGTGTGGAAAAACTCACTGGCTCAACTCATCTGTCTTGCTGGTATTTACCCCAGTAATTTACAGGGCTACTACATTTTTAGGGAACAAAAGCGAATGAAAAAGCAGCCCGTGACATTAAGGAACAGTGAACAGTGTGCAGAAATCCAGCTCTCTTTAAAGTTAATCTGTCAGTTTGCCATATGGGTTATCCCTGATTTGTAACAAGACGGGAGGGGGCACGGATGAACAAGATACCAGATTTTTGACAAAATGGAAGATGGAATTTCAAGGTTGTTCGAGGTTCAATACAAGTTACACTCAATCTACAGAAACTGTGGCATGACTGACCCAGCGCTCCTTTTCTTTAAAGTGGGCATGAAATGAAAATTCACCCAATATATTTATAAACGCGTGTTATTGATCTTGAATGCCGTTTGATTTTTAGTTTATCATCCCCTCATAATTTTTAATTAAAATATCATAACTTCTCTCTGGTAGCGTATGCTGGATATCTCCACTTTAATCCCTGCCCATTTCTTAAAGGATTAGTTCACTTTCAAATAAAATTCCTGATAATTTACTCCCCCCCCATGGCATCCAAGATGTTTATGTCTTCCGCCAAAACAGCAGTTTCGTATTCTTCAAAAAGCTTACGCTGTATGTCCTATGCCTTCCCTATTCTACTAACGAAAAAAACGGAACTGGCACTGCGTTCGTTCCGTAAGTAGAATAGGGAAGGCGTAGGACATAAAGCCTAAGCTTTTTAAAGAATATGAAACTGCGGTTTTGGCCGAAGCACGTGCATCATTTGTTTATATAAAGCATATACATTTACATTTTTTTTCGAAAATGACAGATCGTTTCGCTAGATAAGACCCTTATCCCTCGTCTGTTATCGTTTAAAGCCCTTTGAAGCTGCACAAACTGTAATTTTGACCTTCAACCTTTTGGAGTCCATTGAAGTCCACCATAAGGAGAATAATCCTGGAATGTTTTCATCAAAAACTTTAATTTCTTTTCGACTGAAGAAAGAAAGACGTGAACATCTTGGATGACATTGGGGTGAGTAAATTATCAGACATTTTATTTGAAAGTGAACTAATCCTTTAAATTCAACCTCAAGCTCGCATTCAGATCCGCCTCCATCCGATCAACATTCGATGGATAGAACCAAGTTCCCACCCTAGAAAAATCCCACATTTTTTTCTTTTCCGATAATCAATTTCAGTCATATGTAAATCACAACACGAAAGAAAAGATCTGTTGCTACTTCCGTTTCACTGCGACTTTAAAAAATTCATTCAAATTAAGTTATTTTTTGACACTTTTATAAAAGCACAATGAAAAAGTCCAGCTCAAATCAGAAAAAAATGTATTTGATTTAAAAAAAAAAAACCAAGAAGTTCAAGAAGAAGTTCGACCCAGTTCCAAAAATCTTTAAGACACTTCTAATCAAATCCTTGACATGATTAAGATCGATATGAATTTTTGACTGACAGGGAACACATTCAATAATTATATTCAATATTAATAACACTGCACTCAATATCCTTTAGCAGAATATGACCATAATTGGACTGACTATCACCATTCAGATATGCAGGGGAGTTCATTGACCGTCTAGCCCACCAGGAACTGACCCTCCAGTCGATACAGTCTCCATCTGCTTGGGAAAGACTTACAGACTGTCCTGAAAACAACCTCTGCAGGTGCACTGCACTAACTTGACCCCTACTGAGTAACAGACTACTTGATTTAATCTCCAAAAAAGGTTTTGGCGTACTATTCCAACTAGAGTTGATGTCTGAAAGTAACCCATTTACATCTAGTGTTTACATAAAGTCATATTGCAGACATTACTGGAATGGCCAAGAAATGCTAATGGTCTTTTCATGTTCAGTTTGGATGCAGCTGTTGTTTAGTGTCATACAATGCTGATTCAGCGATTAGTCTAGACTCTAGTGTTATTGCTGCTGCAGCTCAGATGTTAAATAAAGTACCTATTTAGTCCCCTAATGGTTAATCTTAACAGACACAGTAACATCTAGGCAAGTCAAATCAATAACCTATGCACTTGAAAATGAATTCTTCACCTGAAGAGTACACGATAACAGCATTTTCAAGAATGATTGTACAGTACAGGGTATCAAGTTGCAGCTTAGCTCATTTAAAATATTTAAAATGTAAAAATGAGATTACATACTTAACGCATGACGTATAATATGATCTGTGGCTGATAACGTATTGACATGATGAATTTGTTAACTACATTTAACACACAATGACTAGATGTCGAAAGAAGAAATGTGTCAAAAAAAAAAAAAAAAAAACTCACTATTTCGGTTGGTCTTGATCTTGGCCAGAAGTTTATGAGCCAAGGGAAGGTCTCCATTCTTCACAGCCAGAAGAAGGTCCTGCTCCTTGCCCATGGCTCTTGTCTAGCTCCCAGAAGAGTGTTACAATTTGGATTCACAATATCATGATTCTCTCTGTTCACAAAACCTTGGATTTGGCTTTTGGTTTACCTTATCATTTTTAACAAATATGGTCAAAACATTAAGCACATTAAGATTTTAATTTGTATTTGAGTTGTTTTAAGGTCGTATGCCACATAAAATAGATGTTTGTTCTTGAGCAGTGGGTATATACTGAATGTAAGCCATCCTTAAAGCCAGAAACATCACATGGAAACCTATGGGAAGAACAACAGACATGCTGTGTTATCATTATCATAACACACTTTAACATATTTGAACAAAACATATGTTGTCTTTGAAGAAAACAGTGTGTGGTATCTTAAATCTGTAGACAACTGTATTTCATTTCTCTTTCATTTACAATAAAGAGGCAACCCCCACTTCCAAGGCAACCTTAGAGCACTTCTGTGATCATTTTTTTGTTATGGAAAGTAGCGTAGGACGGATAATAAAACGTTTAAAATGACCCTAAACAATAATGACAACTTTCCTGACCGGTTACTTGTCTGGATGTTTTTAATCAAAAGCTAAATAGGGAATACACTTGCCGTGTAGAGCTGTAGGATCACATACTCACCAATACGTAGTCAGGTCGATTAAACGTTTAAAGCCACTTATTCCACGAAACCCAAGTAGTTCAATAAGTATAATCCCGTTTATGATTTCTGTTCCTGTTGGGGAAATCGCAAAAGCGCAATGCTATTCTTGAACGTGTTTGACACAACACAAGTGACCGATGCGTGAGCGCGCGCGCGTCTATCACGCGCCTCCCTGGTGTAACTCTCTTCCTGAAAGGTGCGCTTTTAAGTCTCACAGACTCTCTCTTCAATTTAACGATTCCAGGAAAAAAGGATAATGGCGAATATATTCTATAAAATCCTCTATGTTTAAATCACTGGATGCAATGTTCTAAAGCGGTCTATATCTTTGCATGTTACATTTAGTTTGTATTTACACCATAGGTGTTAATCAAGACTAACCTAACAGTTATCTCACAATTGTCTCCGTATGCTTTGATAATTTTGGTGATATAGTCAAGGTAGACTTCTGGGATCCTAAAGGAAAGTCACAGTTGTTTCTGAAGTAAGTGCGACATCTGGTGCCTTAAAGGGATAGTTCACCTAAACATGAAAACTCTTCTTTTACTCACCCTCATGTTGTTCCAAACCTGTACGAGTTTTTCTTCTGTTGGACACAAAAGAAGATATTTTGAAGAATGTTGGTAACCAGACAGTTTTTGGCACCCATTGACTGCCATAATAGGGAAAAAAATACCATGGAAGTCAACGGGTGCCGTCAACTGTACGGTTACCAACATTCTTCAAAATATCTTCTTTTGTGTTCAACAGAAGAAAGAAGCGCATAAAGGATTGGAACAACATTAGGGTGAGTAAATGACAAAATTTTTATTTTTGGGTGAACTATCCCTTTAATGATGTAAAGTACCACCAGAGTTCACCCGCACCCATAAACTAGTTGTTAATTTGTCATTTACTGACTCTCTAAGTAACACAATATGCAGAAACGACTTGAAAGGAGACGCATGGATAACATCACTGTGCAATATAATCCATGTCTCTCAATAATAAACTGCAAAAAAAAAACAAAAAAAAACTGTGTAGCCAAGTTTAATGCTCTAGAGTTGTATGTAATGATATAAGAAAACATAACTGACTTACTTTGGTATTTTACAGTTAATTAATTGTTTATTCCGGAATACAATTACACAAAGTAGAGACTAACAATGCAAAAAGTTATTAAACTTTACTAAACACTACATTTGCAACAAGTTACACCAATGTCCTCTTTTTCTCATTGTGAAATAACAATGACTGAACAATATTCTTTTTCTAGTAAATTATTTGGGTCATTTCAAGGAAGCTGAATTACTTGTAAGATATCAATTAGATACTCAATTAGATATCAGATTTTCCCAAATACAGCCAGATAAATTTGTCGTCATGAAATTTCTTCCAGGTTTTGATCTCCAAACGATAATCGTGATTAGCAAAAAACACTAGTTTAGTGTGTTTGGTGTCATAGTAGTAGTTCGGATATTTCCGATAGTCGGCTGTGCTAAAACCGTAGACTCTCACCTACATGAAGAGCAGGAAAAACAAGGAATCACTATAAAACAATACACTCAGGCTAAGGTCAAATGATAGAACAAATCTAAATGCCTAAAAGTAAACAATTGTGCTTCATTTTAAAGAGAATGCGTTTCATTTGTACGAGAATTAATTGACCACTTACAATGTCACATGTGTGCATAGCCAGCAAAAGAGTAAATGCTCCATTAGTGGGTCTGACCAGCCACCATCTTTTAGTTTTTAACTGTTTTGCCCTAAGAAACCTAAAATGAAAAGTGTGAGTCATTGCCATTAACAAATAATGAAATGGTAACTTCATGCACTAAATATATGCTAACATAACTAATGTGTGCTAATGTATGGCGATTTCAGCCCCTACCTGTTTCGTACATATCTTAGAAAGTCTGGATGGAGGATGTAGTAAGAACTTTCATTAAAATGCCCACTGTAATAATTCCTTGGCCTTTAAAAATAATAAACAACAACAATAAATCACTGAACGTAAAGCATACAGTGGTATGTGAATGTTTGGGAACCCCTTGCAGAATCTGTGAAAATGTGAATAATTTTAACAAAATAAGAGAGATCATACAAAATGCTTGTTATTTTTTATTTAGTACTCTCCTGAGTAAGATATTTTACATAAAAGATGTTTACATATAATCCACAAGACAAAAAAGTAGCTGAATTTATTAAAATATCTCCGTTTAAAAGTTTGGGAACCCTTGATTCTTAATACTGTGTGTGGTTACCTGGATGATCTATGACTGTTTGTTTGTTTTGTGATGGTTGTTCATGAGTCCCTTGTTTGTTCTGAGCAGTTAAACTGAGCTCTGTTCTTCAGAAAAATCCTCCATGTCCTGCAGGTTTCTCAGTTTGAGGATTTTTTGCATATTTGAACCCTTTACAGCAGTGGCTGTATGATTTTGAGATTCATCTTTTCACACTGAGGACAATTGAGGGACTCAAACACAACTATTAAAAAAGGTTCAAACATTCACTGATGCTCCAGAAGGAAACACGATGCATTAAGAGTCGGGAGGTGAAAACTTTTTGAATTTAAAGATCAAGGTAAATTGTACTTAATTTGTCTTTCGGGAAACATGCAAGTATCTTCTGTTGCTTCCGAAGGGAAGTACTAAATGAAAAAAATATTTCAACAAAATAAGAAAAATTTGGACTTCTTCATCCTGTTCAATAGTTTTCAACCCCGGCTCTTCCTTCTGGAGCATCATTGAATGTTTGAACCTTTTTTAATAGTTGTGTTTGAGTCCATCAATTGTCCTCAGTGTGAAAAGATGGATCTTAAAATCATACAGGCACTGCTGGAAAGGGTTCAAATATGCAAAAAATCCTTGAAAACTGAAGAATCTGCAGGACATGGAGGATTTTTCTGAAGAACAGAGCTCAGTTTAACTGCTCAGAACAAACAAGGAACTCATGAACAACCATCACAAAACAAAAAAAACAGTCGTAGATCATCCAGGTAACCACACACAGTATTAAGAATCAAGGGTTCCCAAACTTTTGAACTGAGATATTTTAATAAATTCAGCTACTTTTTTGTCTTGTGGATTATATGTAAACATCTTTTATGTAAAATATCTTACTCAGGACAGTACTAAATAAAAAAATAACATGCATTTTGTATGATCTCTCTTATTTTGTTAAAATTATTCACATTTTCACAGATTCTGAAAGGGGTTCTCAAACTTTCGCATACCCCTGTATGTAAACCAATCAATTAGTGTGTAGACGACAATCATCAACAAGGTTAATCTCTCTCATTTTTGGTTTATGATGACAAATACTGATTGATAATTACATTTCTGTTAGAACGACTTACATTCGTCCACGATATGGTCCTGATGGTATTTTTCTGTTCTTCATAAGAGACTCGAGAAAGTTGTAGTCTCTTGGACCCTCGGGGATTAGAACATATTTAATGTCCTTCCATGAAAAGGCCAAAAAAAACTATTAGAGATTCAGCCAAAGCAGCCCACATATAAGAACAAGTGATGGTTAAGACACACCTTGTCAGTAGGAATCTGTTTGAAACCTCTCTTTTTGTGTAACATGAGGGACTGGATTAAGGAATGTGCTGTGTGCACATAAACAGATGTCCTTTTCCCAACATCCTCCTCATGTCCTGCTATAATGGCTGCATTCACCCTATCAGAAATAAACAAGTGAATAAGTGGTTTTATTAAATCAGTACATTACAAATATCAGTATAATAAATAAATGAAAAAATTTTTGTTCTTGAAAACTTCTATTTACCTGAACACATAATCAGTAGAGTCAATCTCCGTCCCTAACCTGGAGCCATTGAGAATGCCACCACTCCCAACAACAGCACAGCGAATACAGCCATCTTTCGCTGTTGTAGGTACTTGAAGTAACTGGGTAGATGCAAGCTTAGGGATGGTGTCAACAGCTGCTTTTATTGCTATAAAAATGAGGAAATACAGCATTATTTTAGCTTCCTGGTATAATAATAAACCATCTTTCTGATTAAACAGACCTGTGTAATTGAGTCCCATATAGCCAAAGGGGTTGTTAAAGTGATAAAGCCGGTTCCACTCACTCACGTTGAGATGATCACTTTGTAAAAACAGCTGAATGTTTGGAATAAATTTCTCCATAAACAGTGGATTAGAGGAATTTCGTAAGGATGCCATGCATTCCTGAAAAAACATGTTGGAAACATCTTAAACCTTGTTAAGCCTGTAAATGGAACAGTTTATAGAACCTTTAGACAAAATGTTAAAACAAAACAAAGCAAAGTTTTGTATACAGTACTTGTCAAAAGTTTGGAAACATTACAATTTTTAATGTTTTTGAAAGAAGTCTCTTATGCTCAACAGGGCTGCATTTATTTAATCAAGAATACAATAAAAACAGTAATATTGTGAAATATTATTACAAAAATAATTGTTTGTTAAATTTTATTAAAATGGAAATTTATTTCTGTGATGGCAAAGCAGAATTTTCAGCAGCCATTATTCCAGTCTTCAGTGTCACATGATCCTTCAGAAATCAATGTAATATGCTGAATTGGTGGTCAAGAAATTTTTATTATTAATATTATTATTATTAATCCAAAGTAAAAGTGAAGACTAGATTTTTGTTTTATGATTTATGTAGATTTATGTTAAAAGGATTTCTATTTAATAAATCCTTTAAAGGGATAGTTCACCGAAAAATGAAAATTCTGTCATTATTTACTCCTCCTCAAGTTGTTCCAAACCTGTATAAATTTCTTTGTTCTGCTGAACACAAAGGAGGATATTTGGAAGAATGTTTGTAACCAAGCAGATCTTGCCCTCCATTGACTACCATAGTATTTTTTTTCCTACTATGGTAGTTAATGGGAGGTGAAATCTGTTTGGTTACAAACATTCTTCCAAATATCTTGCGTACCTGTGTGTTCAGCAGAACAATTAAATTTATACAGGTTTAGAACAACTTTATGGGGAGTAAATGACAGAATTTTCATTTTTGGGTGAACTATCCCTTTAATAAACTTTATAAATACATTTAATAAATGTAAATAAATTCTGTTTATTGAACTTTCTTTTCACCGAAGAATCCTAAAAAAAGTATCACTATTTCCACAAAAATGTTAAGCAGCACAACTGTTTTCAACAATGATAATAATAATAATAACAAAAAATGTTACCCGAGCACAAAAACAGCATATTAGAATGATTTCTGAAGGATCATGCGACACTGAAGACTGGAGTAATGATGCTGAAAAATCAGCTTTGATCACAGGAATATATTACATTTTTAAATATATTAAAATAGAAAACAGTTCTTTTAATTTGTAATAATATTTTGCAATATTGCTGTTTTTACTGTATTTTTGATTAAATAATGCAGCATTGGTGAGCATAAGAGACTTCTGTCAAAAAAAAATGTTTAATTTTTCCAAACTTTTGACAAGTATGTTTTATACCATATTTGATACATCAGACTTTTATGGCTCATATAGTATATAGAGATCACACTCAAGGAGGAAAAACACAGGCCCAAACTGAGCAAACATCTACAATTTGGTGCAGTTTTTATTTATGTGGCCAAAAAGATGAAATTCTGAGAGCTTGTAATGTGAATCAGCATCTACTTGTCCGACTGCTTAGATAAAATGCATACAAATATTAGTTGTCACTCTATATCTCACAATACCATTTCTTGTGAACTTAAGATTTACTTGATTTATCCATACTTAATTTTTTAGAAACAAATAAATGAATAAATCAAGTAAAACTAAGTTGCTTCAGTCCAATAAAAGTTAATCTTGTAATACTACTAATAATAATAATAGTTATCCTTATGTTTTTATAAAATAAAAAAAAAACATTAAAGATTCCTCAGCAAAAATACACACCCTGAAGGTGGACATTTTTTAAATTTCAACAAGGCCTTTTATTTGCTAAAAAAAAAAAACTATCAGACTATCAGTTAGAGGGCAAAAGGCAGATTGAGCAAAACAGGTTTTTCAGTAAGTTTTGATCATAATTTAAAGGCTTTAGAAATTGACATATCAAATATGATAGGCTTTATAGGGTGAAACATGTTTCGCACTTACAAAACAAACAAATATGTGAAAAGAGTGCAAACTGCAAAGTGTCCAAAACCCCTCTAACACCAGTTCGGTAAAGTTGGTTTTATATTCGCACATTCGGACATCCGTATTCAATAGCCTTGTTAATCACACTACATTGGACATTCAGTGGACATTCACAAGTAAATATGCCATTAAAACAATACTTGCCTATTTTGATCGACTGTGAAAAATGTTGTAAGTTGACAATCGTTGGTTGTCACTATCATGTCGCTGCTTAAAATTCGCAAACATTAATTTATTGCACATTTATTGGAAAGTCTTAATTTATCAGAAGTCCGAATGTGCGAATATAAAACCAACTTTACCGAAGTTCTAACACCAACACACCATTTTTTCACATCTGTTTCAGCAGGGTCACCCACATTAGCAGGATGTTCGCAAACTTTTCTCTATAGTTATTGTCCACTGTACTTACACTCTGTTTAAACTGTGGATCCAATCGATACAGGTCATCAAATTTCCACTGGGGCAGAGCAGTAAAGTTGTGCTTGTCCATAATGGGCACAAGGGTTGACTGAGTCCCAAGAGGTTTAGGGCTCATTGTAGTGTTTGCTCCTGCGTCAGTCACAGCAGAACTGTTGTTTGGTTCGGGCTCCTCGACTCCCTGCAAAGAATCTGTGACATTGCCTTCCTCCACCCAAAAGTAGTACTGTCTAAGGAGAAGAGATTGCAGCTATTATAGCCTGTAACTTTACATGATATCATGTCAGTACCAATAAAAGTAAAATGTTGAATTTAAAAACGACATATTTGAATTTAGTAGCCTATGTTTTCGTTTCTTACCCCGCATTTGCTTTTATAGTCAAGTTTCCACTGTAAAATGTTACAAAAAATACCAGAAGTAGTAAAGTTATAAGGGAGGTGGCCAAGAATATCCTTAGGAGAAACATCCTCAATGAAAGCTTGCAAGCGCACCTGTGAACTTAGAGCCTGATTAACGACGACTCAAGTGAGCTGTGTACCTAAAACATTTTTTGAACATCATTTTTGCGTTACACTGTTAACTAGTGATGGGCAAATGAAGCCTCGTGAAGCACTGAGGCTTCGCAACCCATTGCTTCACCAAAAGGTTCATTACCCGAAGCTTCATTCAGCATTGCTCACTAGTGACACCTAGCTACTGTGCAAAGAAATAGCAGACAAAATTAATCCTGAGCCTATGACCTGCACAGACATTTGTGCATTGCCTGGGTATAAAATAAAATATGTATCTTCTCTGTCTGACTTTACTTGTGCAGAGACAACTGGCTCAGACACACACACACACACACACACACACACACAGATAATTAATTATTCAAAAATTATACCACACAAACCTAATATAACCTAATTTAATGTAATAATATAGCTCTAATAATACAATAACAACAATGACACAACTCTCTAACTCTGACTCTCCGACACTTTACTACTACTTCTGGTTCTACTACTCCTGAAACACCCACAAGGTGGCGTGTGTTTCGAACCCCCTTTATCCGGAAGCGACACTCAAACCGAACCGATGACGTATTCCACACAAACCGAGGCCTCGTTTGTCATCGGTCACGTGATTTCTACATTCCCAACACAAGCCTCGAATCGACGCTTCATCTGGCACGCCCATTTATGCTCGACACAAGCTCCGAAGCCTCGGTTCAAATGTCCCATCACTACTGTTAACACTAATATGGACACGCTTGATATTTAAATGATTTAAACTGGGTGATTCACATTCTTTGGCGGGCGAGCCAGCCACAAACACTGCCTAGTTCTCACAGATCTCGTTTGTTTTTGCTTTTTTAAATAGACGATACGACAGACTCTAGAACCAATGAGGTTTGTGTGCAATTTCTTCCCCTCCTCCTTTTCCTTATATGTGGTTAAGCGCGTGCGCTGCGAGAAGGAGTGCTGCGTCCCAATTCGCCTACTTATACTACGTCCTAAAAGTATGTACTGTTTTTGTAAAGAAAAAGTACATACTTTTGAGTGTGTAGCAGAAGAGTATGCAAGCTTTGGGACATACTACCTCGACATAATTGCGTCTTTAACGGACGTTCTGTCGCTTAGTTACGCAACCTGTAACTGTTTAAACTGCCCTGTCAATCATCTTGTCACAGTTAAAATCCTTCACATTCAATTAAATTTAATTTCCTACCGTTTCGGAGAGAAATGTAGTCGCACGTTGATGTGCCAGTCATGGGTCTTTAATGCAGAGAACTCTCCTCATCTTTGCAATGCATCATTATGCAAAGTTTGCATAATGATGCATTTAAAAGTTAATGACCAAACGCATCGTTATAAAAGTTCACAATGCTGTTGCAGATGAAATATAATGTGGATAACATTTAATAAATATCTTTTCGTCAGGTTATACTGATTATGAA